>CAUYON010022903.1:0-23272 GCA_963573935.1 Arctocebus calabarensis | reverse complement strand
GAGGTCCCAGTCTTTTGTCCTAGCCAGCACTGATCTCAAATGGAAGAGTTAAAAGTCTGGCAACTAGATAGCAGGGATCTGCTGGAAGCTCTAGTATAATTCACTCCGGTGCTCTGTGAGCTCAGGAGGGCCTCCCCCCGAGCAAGAAGATTAGTTGATGCCTCCTTCCCCACCTTGCCCCTCTGTCACACCCAGTCGGTGGTAACAGTTGTGATCTAGTTTCCTCCAGAGGTTTGCACCTGCCTGGGTCACAGTGAGGTCTGTGGCTCCACAACCAGTCTGCTACTCCCTGTCACTATTTGGCTGAGGGATGTGAGGCCTGACATCCTGGGTACTTGATAGGGGCTGGGCAATTCACTCAATTCCAGCCCTGTCCCTGATTGATGTTGCTGCTGGAACAGAACAAGTTTGCAGAATTTATTTCTGTCAAGGCTATTTTCCCTGATCAGACTGGAGCTGCAAATAGGCCTGACTCAGTGTGTGAGTTCCAGCCCTTTGTCTCAGCTTTCATCCCCTGAGGGCCAGGTTAGTCTGAAGATAAGCAAAGCAGCCTCACTGGGAGTATTCTAATCCCTGTGCTCAGTCCCGGCCGGTACCGCCTCAGGCATATCCTTCACGTACTTTGGTTGCCTGTCCACTCTGCCAGTGGCTACCACCAGAGAAGCCACCAACTTCCCCTGGCCACCCAGAATACTGGGAGTGTCTCCTCAAAACATCCCCAGGGATGTAGCTCTCCTGCTATTGTTTCCGGAGCTGGCCGCCACTTTGTGCCTCAAGAGACCTCCCCTCCAGCTGGTTCTCCTTTTGGCTCACTCCCCTCTCAACACTCCTAAGCCAGAAAACCAGCACAGTTCAGCAAAAGTCTGCACCCATCCACACCCCTCGAGAAAATCTCCAAGAATCTGGACTCTGTGGGGGACAGGCCTCGAGACCTCAGGCTGAGAGTGGAGGGGAACACCAGGAACTCCACCTTGCAGGTAGAGAGTATATACAGTTTTATGCTTGGCTGGAGAGCGCCGCAGCACCCTAGTAGGGGATGGAGGTCTGGTTTTTAGAGGGTCTCTCCCGTGGAGTAGAGTGGGAGGACATCTGAACTCTGCTCACTTGTTTGTATGGATGTATGGAGTATACTGTGAACCTCTCTCATGGGGGAGGGGACTCCCGTCTGCTTGGTGATGTGCTCTGTACCTTTTTGTTTGTGTCCTCTGGGTCTCAGGTTGCCCCATCAGGGTTGATGTGCACTCTTCGACCTTTTCTTTTGGCTCAGGTCTAAACCATCAACTTTCTTGCTGAGTTTCTGTCCTTTAACTCTCCTTTTGGACGAACCTCTGCAGAAAGCTGGCTACAGATCACCATCTTGGCTCCTCCCCCCTTTACTTGTTAAATTAAGACACCCTTCTACCTATGACCATCCATGGACTGTACTAGCTTTCTGCTTGGTTTAAATTTCTGTAAACAAAGCTTGTTTATGTTAGGAAGGTAATTTGGATTCTAGCTGTGTTTTTCTAGAGCCTTTAGAGTGGAGTGGCCAAGGTGGCATGGATGGAATGGAACCTGTAGAACTGTGGTCCCCAACCACCGGGCCATAGACTGGTTAACCAGTCTGTGGCCTGTTAGAAACTAGGCCAACAGCAGGAGGTGAGCAGTGGGCAAGCAAACTTCATCTTTTACAGCTGTTCCCCATCACTCACATCATCACGTCAGTTCCACCTCCTGTCAAATCAGCAGTAGCATCAGATGCTCAGAAGAGCACAAGCTGTACTGTAAACTCTGCAGGCAAGGGGTCCTGGCTGTGAATCCAATGTCTAATGATCTGAAGTGGAGCTCAGGCAGTGAGGCTAACACCAGGGAGCAGCTGCAAATAAAAGTTATCATTAGCAGAGAGGTTTAACTGCACAGGGGCCAAAATACATCAATTACTTGCAGACTCACATCAAAACCATCCTTCCTCAGAACCCCTTGGTCTTTGGAAAAATTGTCTTCCATTAAACCAGTCCCTGGTGCCAAAAAGGCTGGGGACCATGCTGTAGCATGATAAGCTCTGTCTCTGGGGGCAGAACTTGGGCCAGGGACTTCTGACTCTTCTCTTTTGAACATAACTGAGCAACACTCTGTGGCAATGTTGACTAGAGAGGTCAGTAGTGTGAGTTCCGTGAGAATACAAATCTGAAATCAAGGCAAGGACACTAGACATCAGAATCTGAGTGACTATTCCTCTCATTTCTTTGCCCCCAGATTTGAAATACAGCTCTGGCTGCCCTCTACCCAAGCCCTTGCTCTCAATTCACACCACTAACCATGAAATCTTCCTTGCAGGCTCAAAAGGAGCAGAGAGGGAGTGAGCGGTTTTCCAAGGAAAAAACATGTGGTCCATCTCTTAAAAGTTGCCATTACTTAAGATTTAGGAGTTCCCATTTGGAGTGTGTGTGGAAATTTTAGTGTGTGATTCTACAAATGCTTCCCTTAAACCATCTGTAGGGCAGAAGATTTGTGGATGGCTTTTGTGTCTGCACGTGTGAGATATTAGACACATGTCTGCGTGAGGCTGGCGCAGTGGTCTGTAGATTATTAGACACGTGGCCCTGGGAACAGAATGTACACAGGCGTTCAGGCGGATACTGCCTGTGTCTGTTATGTTTGGACTCCATCCCTGTGTTCTTCCCCCGCATCCTCATTGTTCCCTCAGTCAGGGAAGAAGGAACCAGGACATGGACTTTCATCTGCAAAACGAATCTACTTACAAAAGGGTTCTGAGGAGAAGGGAGAAAGTTAATGGCTGTAGTCCAGCACAAAGGAAGAAAAATAAATGTCGCATGCAGAAGGCAGTGACCTTTCCTTCAGTTCCTTTCATGGGAAGCCACAGTGGCTTGAGTCTGGAGAAGTCGTTGCTTTCATTGTTCATTTAATTAGAATCCCAAACCATTCACATTGTGGTGTCTCCACCTTTACTCTCTTTCCTTTGGAGATGCGCTTTTTCATTTACCATTCATTCTTCAACTTGAGAGAAGGATGGCTATGTGTGCATTCCTCCTCCTCTCTGAGAGACCCAGTTTCCTCTCTTTCTTCAAGCATCCCCTTAGAACTTGCCTCTCTGAAACCTATTCTGGCTCTTTCAGACTATTGAACCCTCTGTGGGCACTGAAATATAACTACCATTTTTTTGCATGATTTTCTTTTCATCTAAATAGAACCCAAAAACCATTGAGAAGAAGAAACCACATCCAGTTTTCCTAAGGGTAGCAAAAAGCTAATAAATAGCACAATCCCACTGCAGTATTATCAGGGAATATATTTTCATTTGAGGAAGCTTCATGCATTGTGGGTTTAGAATTCTTGATAATCCATCACAAGTTTGGCTGAAGCTTCCTTTCACACTACCTGTAGGGGGAAGCTACTTCTCAAGCAAATGAACAGAGTGAATATAATATGCAAAAAAAAATGTTTAATCTGTTAAATATTGTAAAAAAAAACCTGGCAGTTTAGGACTAAATCATTTGCTTGCAAACACAATGTTTCTTTTGTGGTCCTGAATTACAGTCAGTATGGCAAAGTCCCAAAATGAGTGCTACTGAAAATTACCAGAGTTGGTTTTGAAAAGGGAGGGAGTGTGGGCTGGATCACTAGGGAAAGTCTTGGGGCAGAGGGAAGATCTAACCTTAGCCTGTGAAAGGTAGAGATTTGAAAGAATTCCAGGCTTGAGATTTGAAAGAATTCCAGGCTGAGAAGTCCCAAGAACAGCAGTGTGCAGACGGGATGCACAGGGCCCTGAGAGAAGTCTGCCACTTTGGTGGTGTCCAGTCTCTGAGGCAGTTCATTGTGGAGATGTACAATGGGAAGTGAGGCTGAACAGGTGGGGGCCAACCAGGCATTCAGTTCCCAGGGGCAGTTATGATGACCCATTGCATTGATTAAAGAATCAAGTCCTTATTTTTCTAGTAATAAGTCCTGTAATATAGATTTGAATTATTAGAATGGTTTTTACCCATCAGAGCATCTTCTATATATATAGCAATGAGATAATTGACAACAGTGGTAAGGATTCACGCCCAGATCATGTACACAGACTTCTTTCTAACCCTGAGGATTTGGAGATGATGGCCTGTCATCAAGAGGGCAGCCTTTGCAATGTTTATGTGGACACTGGCTTCTCCCCATAAAACTCTCAGTCACATCCTCGACCTCTTCAGCAGAGGAAGCACATAGGAAAGAGGCTGAGTCCTATCTTTGTAATTACATCAGACCCTAAAGTGGCCTTTGTAGGTCGCTGTCAGTCACTTCCTCTAAGTCTGCTGGGAATTGGCACACTTTTACAAATACTTAGGGTTTTCTGATAGCTTATGTGTCTGTGCGCAACTGGGTTTCAAGTGCCTCGGAACTCTGAAGTGCAGGAGTATCCATTATCACGTGTATATGATAACTGACTTCAAGTATGAAGTCACAGCAGCTGAGAAAAGATTTAACAGGTGGACACTTGGATAACCATGGCCTGTTACTTTAACTGTAATTATTGACTTGCTGAAATAGAATTGTATTGCCAGACACAAATGAATTTGTCTTTCATCCTTTTTTTTTTTGTACTTTATTTTGCATTTTATTCATGAATATGTATCTTCAGAGACCCATTTGGATTTCTTATTCATACCACAGAATTCTAGGAGTATGCTGATGTGCTGAGGAACTAAAATGTGAGTTTGAAGTAAGTTTTTGTGGAAGTTTTGGCATAGTTTAGTTTTTCTGATTATTTGTTTAGTATTGGCAGTTCCTAGAGCGTTTTCCTTCTTCACAGAAGTGTCACGACCCCTTGGTGCTGAAGTATGCTGAAGTCTTATCCATAGCTAAGTAAGAAATTGCTCTGTTGGCCATGGAGATCTTGGCTCATGTAGCCAGATGAAGAAAAAATTGGTACAAATTTGTACCTGGTCTAAGGAATCTTATATAAGGATGTTTGAAGAAATCATGAAGAAGTTGATACCTTTAGCTGTTAAACAAAACAAGACAGAGGCAGCAGATCGTGAGTTAAGACTGTCAGGCAGCTGTGATGCGTCTGTTGCCTCATTTGTCCAAAGAGCCTGGTTCCTGTAAAGTTACTCCCCCTGAGCAGTGAAGTAAATGTCTTGATCCATAGGACTAGGCAGTGATACTCATGAACTACAGTTGAGGTTATGGGAAGACATCAGGGCTTCTGAGTTAGTGATCTTCACATTTAAACATTTGCTTCATTCTTATCTCAAGTTCTCCAGACACCATCCAGGAGTAGGCCTTGGCTAGAAATAGTCTGTAGTCTGGAGAGGAGATACCTTATCATTTGCTTCTGCAGGTAGTAAATATTCAGCTGGTTGCTGCCTTGTGAGAGTTCTCATGGCCTTTGTACCCCAAAAGCATCATCTGGCACATTCCTAGTGTATAGCTGGACAGAGTGAGACTTAAAGCACATTCTTACCCTCTCCATAGAAGTTACTCAATACATGGAAACTGCCAATTACACCTACATACAGAGCCTTTCACTTTTCAATCTTTTCCCACAGTGCCATCCTCTTTCTTCCAACTACGCATCCCCAAGATCCACAGGCATCACTCAGTGGATACTCTCTATTGATGCTTATTGTGTACAGTGCACTCTTTAAGACCCTCCAAGAGTAGGGGCTAGTGAGGGGATGTAAGCAGAAACCTTGACTGTCCTGGGTAACATTCCGTGGTAAGGAGAGGAAATATCTTCTCTACCTTGAGGAATTCAAAATGGGCTTTCTTGCCATATTGACAATAGTGGCAAAAGAACATAGTAGTATGTCAAATATTGATGTGGCTTATAGAGAAAAAATAAATTTGAAATGTCAAAGTTTTCCTGTATTCTCTTTGAGAATGTGGCCAAAGAATGAGTCTATACATCCCCATGGTAGATAATGACATGACCTTCAGCATGTAACATGACAGCTTTTCAAAGTACCTGCAGTCTCAAATAGGAGTTCAGGTCAGTCTTTTGCTGATTGTGAACTTGTTGTGTGTTGTTTGACAATTTCATGATCCATTTTTAAACTCTTCTACTTAGATCTGCCTCCATCTGAAAAGGAATGTGATGAGGGCAGCTAGGGGATGAGGACCACACAGTGGTGGTCATTGGGTGGGAAATGTCCTATCTGTGGAGGCCAAATGAACCAGGATGGTTTTCATATGGAGAAAACTGGAAACAGTTTAAATGACAACTTTCAAAGATGTGAAAATACAAACAAACAGCTATAATCATAACCCGAAAGGAGAATTGTAAGCCTTCTTTACTTTTAAGGTGAGTTGTAATTTATTTTTATGAAAGCAAAATAAGTTAGGGGGGAAAAAACACCTATATAATATAGCTTAGAAGGTAACACACCCAAAGGTAAGCCATGGAGTGAAGAATAAACCTTTAGAGATACCGTCCCACTCTATAATTCTGTATTACTCTGATTACATATTCAGAAATGTAAACCATACAGGTAAAATCAGTTAAATGAACTTTAATTATGTCAAATTGGTATAATAAGCTGAACAGAACTTTAGCTTCTTCATTAAAAAGCTGTACACACTGCTGTTGAAGGAGCCAATGGAAGTTAAAATTTTTAGCATTTAGTTTTTCTAAGAACTTCCCATATTCGGCCCCTTGTTAAATTTAATATAGGTTACCTTGCGATGCAAAGGTGGTAATTTCTGCCCCAAATCTCAGTCAAAGTAAGCTGAGGTTTTGGTACCAAATTAACTTCATGCAAAAGATTTGAGAATTCAAATTGGTAGGTGTACTTAGTGGCACCCATGATCCTTCAGCAAATTTATTCTCTGCCTAACACTAACCATTATCTATTTATGGTGCCTGTTCCCACCACTCATTTTTTGAAGAGAATGTCATTACCTTCACTGTGGAAGACACAAGGTGACATCCAGTAAAACTGAGGAGCTACACTCCCCGGTGTAGGCACCAAAAGGTCAGATGAGCACTTAGCTACCTCCCTAAGCCCCCTGGAGCAAAGATCAGTGGCTGCCTTTAGTCTGCTGAGAGCAGCAGCTTCTCTTTGTATAGAGTAATAGCTCAGTATGGTATTTATGGTGTGGTTTTATTAGAAGAATCTCTAGTTCAGGATATAAATATGAGGGAGGGGAAAGATACCCTGGAATCAGCAAATGGAGGTGTGCAGACATCATGGCCCACTGAGTTTCGAGAAGAGCTAATATGTCCCCAGTTGTTCCTTATCTCCTTGAGAAAGTTTGTCCTCCTGTTATGTTGCGATTTCTGTGGAAATTGTCCATGGGGAATTGAACAGTGAAAGCTGAGGGTATCAGCCGCTCATCTCGCCCCACAGGGTCAGGTGTTTTCTTTCTTTTGTTCTGAATCTTTATCACGGCTGTGCTATGAAAAGACCCTCAGGGAGTTTTCTTAGGAAGAAATCATTTAGCACAAGTAACATCATTTATTTTAGCAGTGATTCATAGGCTGCTGCATAAATACTAATGATGTGCATAACAATGTGTTCCGCTTTGGAATTCCCAGCAGAAGCCGTGGAGACAGTTGGCTTTCTATGTGAGAGAAGCCGCTCTTTACCACATGGCAGAATTTGATAGTCAGGTGCACCTGCTTATTCTCCCCCAACCCACATTGCCTTAAATGACCCCAGATTTTAAAAGAAAGAAAGAGAGAGAAAAACAGAGACATAACCAAAATAGAGAGCAGGGTGGGTGAGGTGTTGCTAACCATAGCTGTCAGTGCACACAGCAAACACTTGGTTATCTCCACTGGGAGTAGAGAGACGTCATGTGATGCATATTTGAATTAAAACACTAAATAGGGACCCTAATCAGGTGCTTTGAAGAATACGAAGACATGGTTGTGTATTCTTTGGGTATTCATGATCTGTAGTTGAGATAGCACTTACAGATAAATAAAAATCCAAAGTAGAGAGTGACCTTTATTCTGACATATACAAAATGTGATATTCTTTAAACCCAGCACTATAGGCATTGGGATAGTCCTGTTAATGGGACTTGGTGGCTGAACTTGGGACTTTCCATCTGGAGGTGCTACAGGCATGGAGAGTATGGTAGACCAGCTCCTTTTCTTTCTGTCCTCCCTACTGCCCTCTGGTCTAAGCCACTGGTGGCACCTCTCTCCTGGACTATCAGCTCCAAAGGGGCTTCCCTGCTTTCATACTCCTGCTGTGATCTGTTTGTCTACAGCAGTTGGAATGTGTTATTTTAACAGTAGTCCCATCTTGTACTCTCCTGCTTCACATTTGCAATGCCTCAATGCAGGAGAGTCTCTGTGGTCTGCACTTTCACCCCTTCTGTCCTTTCCTCCTTGCCACCTTGGTCTTTTCCTGCCTCTTGAATTTGTCAAGCTCTTTTCCAAGATTTTCCTAAAGCTCTTTACGCTTTAGCACTAACTATTAACTGTAGTGCCCAAAAGGCTCGCTATACTTGAAGAATGTCTTCAGGTTTATATTAGTCAGGCTTCTCCAGAGAAACAGAACCAATAAGAAATCTTTCTCTCTCTCTCCCTCTCTTTCCCTCCTTTCCTCCCTCCCAGATAGTATATGTGTGTATATACATGGAAGTTTGTTATGACACATTAGCTCACACGATTATGAAGGCTAAAAAATGAGTCTCAGGATCTGTCATCTGCAAGCTGGGAACCAGGAAGCCCAGTGGTGTAATTCATTCTGAGCTCAGAGGTTTGAGAACCAGGGGAGCTGAGGGCATAAATCTCCATCTGAAGGCAAGAAAAGATAAAAGGATTGTCCTCATTCAAGCAGTGAGGTGGAGGAGCAGATTCCTCCTCCTCCTTCCCTTTGTTCTGTCAGGCCCTCAGTAGATTGGATGGTGCCCATTTCCACTGAGAAGGACAACCAACTTTACTGAGTTCACCACCAATCAAATTCTAATCTCATCTAGAAGCTTAATTGCTTAATCTGGGTTCCCCATGGCCCAGTCAAGTTGACATATAAAATTAACCATCACAGAGTTTGTCTGGATTTAGGGAGTAGTACAATGAAACAAGGAAGATGATGACAGAGGAAAAAGCTATTGGGTTTTATAATTAGGAGGTATTTTAATTTTCATAGAGTGGTGTCTGGAGAGTGCTGGACAGAGAAGTATTGGTTTGAGAAGTGGGAGGATGGTGAAACAGCAGTAGGAGGAAGCACACGACACTTTTTCCTCTTACCACACTTCTCAAGAGAATGGATAAGGCTTGGGGACTTACCTTGTCAACAAAAAACTCTTACAAGAAAAGAAAACATCACACATTTTCACAGGCTGAGTG
The DNA here is from genome assembly GCA_963573935.1 of Arctocebus calabarensis. Lineage (NCBI taxonomy): Eukaryota > Metazoa > Chordata > Mammalia > Primates > Lorisidae > Arctocebus > Arctocebus calabarensis. Next base: position 13,992 of record CAUYON010022903.1, on the reverse strand, counting down.
GAAGAATTGAAGCTTCACCTAAGAGGGAGAGAAGATCGAGGGAGAATGTTTACAGAAGAGATGGGGCAGGAAGAGGACCATGAACTCAAGTGGAGTTTTGCAAATAAAACATTTTCTTGGTGTGGTGGGCAGGAGTGTCTGCAGAAAGCTGGCTACAGACTGCCATAAGGGAGGGGAGGGGAGGGGGGAGTATGGGTGGAGGGAGGGCAATTGGTGGGTGCATCTTAGCAGGGTACTGGGGAAACTTATTAAATGTAGAGTATCAATGTCTTTATATAGTGATCAAGAAAATGCCATGAAGGCTATCTGTAACGGTACGATCAAAACATTTCTGAATGTATATGAATCGTGCCCTATGATTGCACCAATGTACAGAATTATGAATCAATAAAATTATAAAAAAAAAAAGATATTTCACAACTCAGTAGTTGGCTTTTTTAAATATGACATTTAATTTTTTTTTCATTTCTGTCTAGGGATTTATTTGGAAAATCATCAACATCATACGTTTTATGCTGTCATTTCCATTTTTAAATTTCAGCAACTTCAAGGATTATGAATCTGGCTGCCTATAAATTAAAAGTGAAGGTAATCATTATGGTGCAGCAGTACACTTTGTCAATTGAGAGTGGTTTCCTTTGTAGTCTAAGAAAATGTTTAAATTTTAATGTACCCCTTAAATATTCTTTGTTTTAAAAATATTACACTTTAAAATGTACTCTCTGAGAGAAGGACTTGATATAGGTGCTTGAGGTCAAAATAGGATACGTAGTACGTAGTACATAGAGATGCTCTTTCTGCTTAAAGCTAGGGAACCCGCATCTTGCCTGTCTGACTGTATAGCACACTCTTGGGCTCAACCACATCCTCTTTGGAGGATCTTCCATTTTCCCCCCTCCATGGACCACATGAACACTTTCGTATGTCTTTTCTCACAAGTGAAAACTCTCTTGCCCACCCTCTTGTGGAGTAGGGAGAGGAGGCTCTCACATTGTGCTTGTGTAAACATAATTGAGACCTTTCTCAGTCTCTTGCATCTTCATAAACGATTTTTTGTATTATGCTGGGATAGGAGTTCTTTAAATAGAATATTCTTCCATGGAAATCACCCACAATGCTGAGAATACACCTTTACAAAAGGTGAGTTTAGAATATAGGGTGCATCCTCAGCACTGCACAGCAGCTGAGGAAGTTAGGGCTCTCTGGAATATCGAAAATGAATTTATAGCAGTTCATTAGTGTAGTGAATCAAGAAAACAGTGTGCCCCCGATACCACAGATGAATCACAGAGCTACCCGGCAGGTGCGGATAGGAAGCTCTGAAGATGGAGCTACTGGTGAGTGGTTTATTCTGTGGAAAACCACTTGCCTGTTTTGAACTAGTTTTCTTTTGAGCATATGTCCAACTGTGCACCAAATGGGTGTTTATATCCTAGTCACTTGGCAAAAATTTTGTCATTGCTTCAGAAAGATCCATTTTAGGCCTGAAGTGCAGAGCTGGTAATAGATGGGATTTGGTAATTTGAAGAAATGACCCTACTGCTGATTTAGAGACTTGTTTTGTTGTTGCTGTTCCCCGAAATATTATTGCTAGATGAGACTACATTTTTAGACTAGGAGATGAATATAGAGGCATAATCAGTTTGGTTAATCCTGTTCATTCTAAATGAGAACATGTTAGTTTCTGTTCAAAGAGGTGAAAAATATTTGGGGCTCTTCCTGCTCTCTCTGTCGCTCCCTGAATTCTTTCCACTGGAACATATTTCTCTGTGTGTTTAAGACAATTTCCAAAGGTCGACCCTTTAAAAATCTTTAAAAGTCCATTTGATATGAAGTAGAAAAAAATGCAAAATTATTATAGGATGTATTTATAGAAATTGTGGAATTTCTGTAAGCTAATTATAGAAGACTGGTAGGAGAGACATCAACAAATTGATTTATTTTCATCTTTGGTTAGAAGTGTGATTTTTTAAACTTTCATTGTAGTTTTGGTGTTTTTTCAAACCTTAATAAATGTATTTTACTACAGATTTCTTGGATACCTAAAAAGGATTCCCTTTTAATGTTATTAAAATCCACATAACATCTATGGGCACCATCACGGATTTGTTTCCTCTATGTCAGCCTTGCAAACTACACATAAGGTTGCCTGTAGCAGCACCTCTCAGACAAGCTGTTTGCTTTTCCCAGTAGAGCATTCATAATTAGAAGTAGAAATCTTTTCTTTCCAACATAAATACATCTCTGTTGAAGTAGTTCTCTTCTGTGAATGATGTTTAATGTCTAAGAAACTAACCTTTATTATGTATATTGCTCTAATTAAAACATTATTTTGTAAAGTGGATTCAAGGTTACACATTTAAGAAAAGCATGTAGTTAATCCCATTAGGAAAATCATCTTGTGCATAAACCTTTAACTATTGATGGGCTGTCTAGCATGCTTCAGTAAATAAATAAATAAATACATACATACATACATACATACATATATACATAATCTTTATTGAAAAGACATCACTAGCAGCCGCTAATATATACAGCAGGATAGAGTTGAGTGTAGTACATTTCACAAATGGCAAAAACAAAACAATAGCTTATATTTGCAGAGTGCTATTTAAAAAATATGCCACTCGTAGACAAATAAATACATATTCACCTCAGCATGAGACTTTCAGGTTATTAATATTAAATGTTTGGATGTATAAAATTTGGGGTGTAGTCTGGCAGAGGTAAACTAATTTGTCACAGGTCAATCAATTATCAGAGGTAGAATTATTTTTTATCTCCTGGTTCTAAAAGCCTGAATGGTTTCTCTTGAAAACTGTCCCTCAAAAAGGTAATTCTGCTGACTCAAAGGATAGTGATGTAGTGTTTTAGCTAGCAGGTAGCTCTGATTTAACTTTAAATGTATTTTTTTCCTATTGAGTAATGAAGCTTAGTTTGAAAACTCTTGAAGACGATAAAGCCATCCCTCTTTCTCTTTGTTGTCTTCCTTTGTCCCTGAATGATATTCCATGTATATTACTGCCAAAAATAAGTTATCAGCCTTCCTGTTACACTTTTCCATACATTTTAATCATTTCTACAGCTGTGAACAAGACAACAATTATATTTCTTCTTTTAAAAAACTGTTGCAAGATACTTAAGAGAAAAGGAAAGCAAAGGACTAAACTACAATCAATTACGTAATTAGTGATTGTTTTTGTTACCTAACACTTTGGGAACTGAGGGAGAATGCATTTCTGATACTGCACTACTTTTCAGTGTCTGGATGTTAATATTTTGTTGCATGAAAATGAAATTCATATGCCTTAAAGTTGGTCACAACATGATGACAGGGCATTTTTTCCCTAATTTTCATACTGTTCATATTTTTAGCTGTAGAAGAATGCTTATGTTGAACCCGGTTACATGATGGTGCCTACAAGCAGACATGCACAATTTACCCAAGTTCCTTTTGGAAACATAGTAGAAACATACTGAGAAGTTCATTGACAGAGTGCAAAGTGAGCCAACGGGTTTAAATGTATAGATTGTGTACGCTGCTCTTCCCAACTGGGGATTTAACAGGCTTTGATGACCTAATGAGTTTATTTGTGAATCATTTATATTTCCTTGAAGACAAGATACGCTCTTAGGTTTTTTCTTGTCATTTGGGAAGTAAGTCCTTTCTTTTATTGCCCCTCTCCCACCCCACCTTCTTACCTATTGAGGTTCTTCTATTATTTGTGAGCTTGTTGGCTTGACATATCTTACACCCAAGTACCAAGGTCATTTTCAAAAAGATGGAATATAAATCTTCCTCATGTGATGTGTTTAGATTAGTGATGTTGGAAAGTGTCATGTGGCTGTTGTATTACACAGGCATAGAAGTCCCTCAAAGATCATGTTTTGAAGTGTTAATAGAAATACCAAGGCATATAAACTTTTAACCTAATAAACCTACTAAATTTTAAAATTGTGTTAACAATGTTAATTTGAAATGCCTAAGATTTTGCTTAAGATGAGCTTTGCTTTCCAAACTGTATCACCCTTATTTTCAAATTATGTTGGAACCTTGCCACAAAATAATGTGCTAGGAGGAAACTGTAGGTAAATGTACTTTAACAAAAGTTGTGTCATCACATTGGTGTCTTTGTGTGATTATTTTGTTTGGAGGGGGTAATATTTATTTTTTATTCATTTTTTTTTTTTTTTGTAGAGACAGAGTCTCACTTTTTCACCTTCAGTAGAATGGTTGAGTGCTGTGGCGTCACACAGCTCACAGCAACCTCCAACTCCTGGGCTTAGGCGATTCTCTTGCCTCAGCCTCCCAAGTAACTGGGACTATAGGTACCCACCAGGATGCCTGGCTATTTTTTTGTTGTTGCAGTTTGGCTGGGGCTGCGGTTGAACCCACCACCCTCAGTATATGGGGCCGGCGCCCTACCCACTGAGCAATAGGCGCTGTCCGGGGGGTTAATATTTAACATTGCCTTGGCTATCAAATTATATTTTATTTTGTTAAAAAATTCTGTAAATTAGAATTGTACCTAATCTTTTATTTAGCAGACTAAAAGAGGGGAGAAAAGAGAATGGTAACAATGCCTTGATGTGTTTAAACCCAATACTTTGAAAATAAAAAATACCTAAAATACTGTCCTAGCTCTTCCACTCAATGTTTCTTCACCAAATAAGGTTCAGTTTATTCTGAATTTGATGCTGGTAAGAACAGTGTTATAATTAATCACGTTAGCATACCAATTTTAACCTCTTTACAAAATACAAAGGACACTTTGCCAACCAGAAATATCTAGAACCTGGAGATTCAAATACCATCCAACACAAATATTTAATCTACTAACTAGAACAGAATTCTGGGCCTCCTGACAGCTCAACATCCACTAAGCACGTTTTAGAGGGTAAGCCCTCTCTATCCAGAGCACAGACAAGCATACCACATTTACATACACCAATGCTATCATTCGCCATCTGAAGGGGCTCGGAACTATCCCAGCAAGAAAGGGTTTATTTGCAATGTCCCAAGCATCCATATCATACTCTCTCTATATATATTACTTTTAACAGCTCATAAAATAAGTATAACGCTCCATGCTTAATTCTCTGTATGCATTATTTCAATTAATCATGGGAATAATCTGATAAAGAGATGGGGTCTTCTATGTTGCCTGTGCAGGTCAAACTCATAGTCTCAAGCAGTCCTCCCCACTTGGCCTCCCAAGTGCTGCTATTAGATTGGTAAGCCACCACATTCATCCAGGAATGATGTTATGAAGTAGTACTTTTATCTCAAGTTGCAGATAAGGAAATGAAAGGTGCATAGCCCAGGGCCCCTCCCCCCAGAGAGTTGAGCAGATTTCAGGCTGTTTAGTCTGACTCCCGAGGCAGGGTTCCTATGAGCAACACATAATCCCCACGTACCCCCCATAAGCTTCGTAACCAACTTGATGATGGATAGTCTCACCTGTTTCACAGTTGGCAAAACTTAGGTCTAGAGACTTCAAAAGACCTTCTGAAAATTGCAGTGTTACAAGCAGAGGCTCTGGAAGTGGACCTAGCTTTGGTTTTCTACCTCATTTGATCCTCTGTCCTGTTTTGGGTGGGTCACCACTGCCATTACTCCATTCCCTTCCAACACTAGCAAGGCTCCATTTTGTACATTTCTGTTTCTCTTTTGGAACAAAACACTCTGTGAGTCTCTGTCTCCATCAGTGATGCCTCTGAACTGCACCATGGGAGGGACGGCATAAGATCCACTGTACCCAGCATCTTTTTGTGCCCCTGTCATCCCTAGAGCACGAACAGGTAGAGTGGGAGAAGTGCAAATGAGATGATTAGCTGTGGTCCCCACTAGCTTCCACGGGAATATCCCTTCCCCCTTTTGTTCCCCCTTATCTGCTAAAGCTCTTCCCCACCATAAAAATAGAAAAGGTGCCGTGAGTCACTCACACATCAGCGTGAATGCGCTTTTGCGATTCCACCAAGGCTGTGCCTAACTCCAGAATCAAAGTCTCTGGGCTGTTCTGGATCCTTCTCTGGGAGGAGTAAGCTGGGAGTTGTTGGTGTAGATGTCAGATCACCACAGGCTTACTGCCTGGTGTGCCTGGACTGCACAGGTGCTGTCTGTCCACTTGCAACGGGGCAGCCCCTCTGAGCAGTGGGACTGAGCTCGGCCTTTCTGCTCTTCCTCCACCCCTTCCAGCTTGTCAGTTTTCCAGGAATGTTCTTCAGCTTTCCGTTGATGGTTCTTTCATCCTTCTGGGGCTCGTGACCAGCAGCATGGCCTTGGCTGCAGCTCTGGTGGTACCTGCACCTGGTGCAAATGGTCACACCCTGTGTGCGTTCAGGTGTGTGTGTGTGTGAAGAGCAGGAAGCGGCTCTGACAGGACGCGTGGGGAAGTCTCTGAGACCTTCAGCCCTGTCCCTGGAGTCGTGTCTTATTTTGCGCCCCCGGAAGCAGGTCTGGAGACAAGGATTTGGGCCCCAGAGGTTTAGTTGGGAGGTGACACGTGCCCCTCTATGGGGAGTGGAGCAGCAAGGTGAGGAACTAAGGCCATCCGTCAAGGCGCGCTGGCTGGTCATTCTGTGGGCAGCCCCCGGAGCTCTCTGGGAGTCAGTGTGGGGCACAGGCTGGAGCTGCTGCCCTTCACCCAGGGGCAAAAATGAGGATTTTTTTTTTTTTTTGCAGTTTTTGGCTGGGGCTGGGTTTGAACCCACCACCTCTGGCATATGGGGCTGGCACCCTACTCCTTTGAGCCACAGGTGCCATCCCAAAGATGAGGATTTTATCCTCTAGTTCCTTTTAGTCATTGGTGAGAGCTTCTAGGGTGAGTAGGGTTCATTTCTGCTTTGGGTCCTAGAAGTTTTCTTTAGTTTCAGAAAAATCCGGAGTTGGGAGTCGCTAGAACACATGGAAATGATGAGGTCCGAGGGCCGTGGGCAGAGCTCCTACTGCTTCTTCCTGGGGTGGTCTGGGTGGTGGGAGGGGCTCAAAGAGCCCCCCGTACCCCCCTGCTTGAGTCTGTCTTCAGCAAGGGTTCCTGTGTCTGCGCATCCAGGGTTAAATCATTCATATCATCAGAGAAGCCAGACATCACTGGTGGTGACTGTAGGTGTGGAGAACTAGCAACTAGGAGGGACAGTGCCTGGCAGTTGGTTTGGTGACCACAACTAAGGCCGTTACAGGCGTTGGTGTGAGCTGCCTGTTGTGAATGTCTGACTACAATGCCGCATAATAACGATTATGCATATCATTAAATGTGTCAGAGTAACTGTCATGAAATTGATGATAACATTAAATTTTATTCACATGCTCAGCCCTTATAATTTATTGCTTATGTAGCACAGTTATAACTTCAGAAAAATCTCCCAGACAGTGTTGGTTTGATGGCTACATTGCTTACACATGGGTGTGGTCCCCCTGCTTGTGTTCAGCATTCACATTCATCTCACCGTCACCGACTCTGTCACCAACTCCGTCTCTCGTGTCACTGATTCTGCTTCTTGTGCTGTCATCAGAGATGAGAGGATCACTCCCTTCTCTTTGTGAGTTCTCTTGCCACACATTGATTAATTCAGCCACAAACTGATTGTCTGGCCCTGACCACGTGGCATGCATTGTGCAGGGTGGTGTGGATGTAGGTGTGGATTAGAACTTGCTTGTGTCCTCAGAGAGCTCCCAGTCTGGCAGAGACTTTCACCAATCTATAGATGACTGTTCAAGAAGGAAGCAAAAGTACTAAAAGACCACGTATCTTCTGATTCCCTAGGTGTGGAATAACAAAGCTGGTCCTGTATTGGGTTTCCAGAAAACGTCTCCAAGCCTATTCCCGTTGTCATTTTGTACTTTCAGAAATGAGTCGCATTGAAAGATGGTCCTTACTATATGGCCTTAGCTTTCTGTGCTAGCTGAGAATTTGTAATGAAAGTCATTCATGGTAAAGCGTGCTTCCTTTAGCCAAGTGCACAGTAGTAGCGCCTCTTTAGAATCCAAGTGTATGTCTTCAGGACCCAAATCCACATACTTATTAATAGACAGCTAGCTGGAAGAACCCTATCATTCACAGCAAAGGAAATTGCTGTCATGAATGAGGTTTAGTACCATGGGAAGCAAATCCAAATAGGTTTTTGAAGTTTATAAGCTGACATAAAAATGGATGTTTAGGGAAGGACTGGCTTGCCATCGTCAGCTTTCAGAACTGATCTTAGAAGGAAAAATCAGGGTCTGGAATGGAGCATAAAAGGTCAAAGACAGACAAGGTCAACAGCAGATGGGCCAAGGAGAGGGCTGATGTGGCTCCTGGGGTCCAGCGACCTCTCCTAGTGTGGGAATACAGTGAAAGGGGTAGGTGGATCCACCCTGACCTGGAGAGAAGGTATGTATGCAGGGCACTTAAAGAGCTTACTTTTAGCCCTTCTAAAGAATTGTGTGTTTCTAACTACCAACCTAGGAACATCCCAGATGGCCATACAATTTAAGGCTATGGTATACCTATAGCAAATAAAAGAACCCCACATATAGCAGGGAAATCATTGATAGCAACCAGATTTGAAACCTCATCCTCTCTTCTGAATAGAGCAGTGATTTCAGGCAAGGTTCCTACTTAGAAAAATGTATCAGTCCACCCTTAAAAGACTTGGACATGCCTAACCGAATACCATTTTTCTCCATCCACCTGAGAACTAGACTTGATGAGTTGCCTATATTAGTGAGACACATTGCACCCTACCTCCTTTGAGCTGGAACTTAAGGACATCTTGGAATTCTCCTCAATTCTCCACACCCAGCAGGGCAGCAGCCCCTCACCACACATTTTGAAATGTTCTCCTATCTCTATCTTTCCAGGTCCGTGGCCACAGCTCTGGTCATGGTCCTTTGTGAGAGGTTTTGTGTTTCCACTCCTCCCCACCTCCAATCTGTCTTCCAAGGCCATGCCAGAGGCTTCTCCCGCTGGCCCAGAGAATGATGTCAAGACGGCTTGCTTTGGGCCTTGGCTCACCTTGCTGGCCACACTCTGGCAACCCCTTCTCTGCTCTCTGCCCATCCTTCTGCTTCACCTCATCCTCCAGGCAGTCCCACCCCACACTCCTTACTCAGGCTCTTCCCTCTGCCCAGCTCACTACTTCTCTGAAACATTCAAAGCCTTTCAGGCAGAATCTATCAACTTATGTCTGTATTCCAAAAAACAAGGCTCCCTTACAAGTTTATCATGGCAACAATTATAGTATTTACTTATCAGTCTTGACCGCTTTGTAACACCTTGCCCAGTAACTGAAACAGAGTAGGTACTCAGACATGGATTTATTTTTAACTTAAAATGAGAGACGGTGAGTATTTTAGGATGCCAGAATATGTAGGCTACAAAGATTGGGCATGGATTTTGCATCAAGCAGAGTTCTTCCTTCTGAGGTGTACAACAACCCTGGCTCCTTCAGGCAACACACAGACTCTCTGCAGAGAGCTGACTGCCACTTCTGCTCTGTGCAGACTCCACCAGCAACACCACCTGTCCCGTACCCAGGCCTGGTGCAGGACTCTGCTGCTCCCTCTGGAAACTGGCATAGCTGTCAGCACTGCCAGCCCAGCCAGGATGGGTTCCCTGTGGTCCCTGCTCGCTACGTGTTCTGCCAAGACACAAACTCTGCCATCTGATTGGTTGAGCTTGGATCATATGTCCAAGCCCTGGCTGCAAGGGATGCTGGGAGAGAGAGTATCTGTCCTCCATGGAGCAGCCAGTCTCTGCCTCCTGTTGAGACACATGAGGCGAGAGTTCTCCAGACGAGAAAGTTCAGAGGCTGAGTGGTGCTGGGGGACAGAGGTAACAGGGAGTAGAGAAAGAATGACCAATGTCCACCAGAACTTTCTTCAGGATGCCAAAACCCTAATTAAGAGCTTTCTTTGGTGATAGTCTGAGACGGAGCAGGAAAAAATATGACATACTTAGATTGAGTGATTTGAGAAGAATTGAATAAAGGGTATATTTACCAAGGATGGGCAGGGCTTGGAGATATCCATCACAAGGGACACTGAAGTACACCAGCAGGAAGCCCTTGTCACCCCAGGTGTGATTGTGGGGAGGGAGCAGGCCCCAGACCTATAGAAAAAGAGGGGGCTGAGGCCAATGAGAGACCCAGCCAGCCCAGGCAGCTCCCGAGAAGGCAGCAGCAGTGAGCCCCCGACTCGCCCCTCTTCTCCCTGGGCCCCTCAGAGGCTCCGCACAGCCCGCACAGAAGCCAGAGGAGGGTCAGGGAGTCCTGCAGGCTGTTCGTGTTTGTCAAGACCAGAGCCCTGAGCATGTGAGGAAGGGCGGGGAGTGGATCTGGAGGAGCACATAAGACAGTGTGCTGCACACGCGGCTTCATCAATATGTCACCAACACTTTTCTATTCATTTTATTCAATCACTCCTTTGGGGATGTCACTTCACATTTTCAGTACCCCGGCCCACAAGATCGATGTGATCTTAAAGTGTCCTCCTCATATTGAATTTCACAAGATGCTATTTTTCCCTTGTTTGTTATTTAGAATGCTCGATTGTATGGTCCAACAATCTGCACCATTAAAGGTTAGCAAATGCCAGCCAGTTTATTTTTTTCCTTCCCAGCCTTGGGCAGAAAGGATGGGACATGTGGCTTGTACCAACACAATGTCAAGTATTTCCCTTTGCAAATTGCCATGCAGAATCCTCCCTGGCATTGTCTCCACACTCAGATTTCCTGCTGCTCCAGTCCTGGCCTCGTTAATAGCTTGCCTTCCAAATGAGGCAAATTTAAAAATGATCATTAAATTGAGCCCCACACAATAACCAGTGGTTGTAGGCCTCCCCAAGGACTCAGGCATTGTAAAAATGAGCCTTCTGAAGAATGCAATGGCTTGCACTAAAATAACCATTTATTTACTTGGGAAGATGATACTGAGGGGAAAGCTTCATCACTGTCTTGGAATAGACGATGGCTCCTTTGCATAATACGGAAACCAGCTGTTTTCCCATAAATCTCAACTGGGGGAACTGAGGTATATGTGTGGTATGTGAGTAAAAGAAGGCTATTCATGTTTCCTTTTTAAAAGCTTATCTTGATAGAATTCTTATTTTTAAAATGCTAATGATAAAGAAGTACGCAGAACAAAAAGCCAAGCCGCCCTTTCTGTATGCCCACGCCCTTCCCTTGGCCCCCTCAACATTAACAATATGGCACAAAAGAAAGATTTTCCTAACTGCATGATTAGCAAGCTGTGTCCTCAGAGGTTGCTGAGGATGAGTTCTGCTGGGACAGATTGTCCTCTGCTGCTTTTTCAAGGTCCAGGCAGCCCTTGGAGACAGGGAGCACCTGCTGCATCTCACTCTGTGAGAACAGAACCACTTGCAACGCTGGAAACCAGGTGGAGTCAATTGGCAGCCACTTGCCAGGAGTTCCTGAGCCACCTCTGTCATTTATTGAAGTGCTAATTGTATGTTCTAATTTGCCACTTTCTTACCCACGTAGAAATTGGCTTTTATTTTGTTTTTAAGTTTCCTTTATGGAATCTACTGATAACAAATATTTAAAACCTAGGTGTGATTTTTGGCATTCATTTGTGTCAGTTGCTTGCCAAGAGCAGAATGGGTACACTTGTGTGAGGAGCTGTCCAGGAAATAAGGAGGGTTGGTGTTTAATGTGAGCATAAGAAATACTTGTTTTCAGTCTTAAACCAAACACATTGAGTTTTCTGTATGGATTTTATGGAATTGTTACAAGAATTTTGAAAGCTGCCCGTGTGCTTTGTTCTGTTGGAAGAACCCCCGAACTTAGAACACAGTGGCCCTTCTAGTCCCTACTCCTAAGCCACGTGACGTCACCATCTCTCACAATTGCCAGTGTTCTTCTGATCTCAAGCACTCTACCTGAGCTGGCTCCTGGGTACCAGGCTCAGCTCAGCAGAATCTAAGTTTGTGGAGGGCAAGGAAGTTGTTCCACAAAGACATAAATAGCCACAAATAGCCTTCCCTCCTGTGGCTCTCCTGTGACCCTAAACTTCAGTCTCCATAATAGTTGTGGCAAAATATCAACACTGGATGAGTACAAAGGCCCACTTTTGGCACTGTCTCATTCACCCCTTGCCTGTTCATCACCAAAACCTATAGTGATGGCCACATCTCTACACCTCTGGAGTCCATCCACTTCTGCTTATCTCCATTGCCACCTCTTTCTCCATCACCTCTCACCTAGATTGCACCAGTAGCCTTCTGACTGGTTTTCTCTCATCTGTTCTTCACACAGCAGAATTATATTTTCAAAATGCAAATCTGGTCATGTCACCTCCTACTTAGAATTCTTCAATAGCTCCCCATGTACCATGCAAGAAAGACAGTGCCCTTCATATAGCCTAAGAGGTCTTGCATGGGTGGACTCCCCCACCCTGGCCTCTCCAGCTCATCTCATTTGTGCTCCCCTTCATCCCTGAACTCCAGTCCTCTGGGCCTTCTTTCAGTTCTTAGATGCTCTCCCCTGCCACTGGGCCTTTGCATGTGCTGAGCATCTGCTGGAAGGTTCTATCACTTAGTAAAATCTGTTGTTCATCGTTCTCAGTGAAATAGATACCTTGTGATTGAAGCTTTGCTTATGGCCCTTTGTATATGGATAATTTTGCCAGTCACTCCTCCATTGGACTTCCACAGTTGGTAATCAAACAATTACTTTTTGTTTTTTGTTTTTTTTTTCTGGGAGAATATTTTATTATTTTTTTTTTTATTGAATCATGGCTATGTACAATAATTCAATCATGGGGTACAGTGTGCAGGCTTCACATACATTCTGAGATATTTTTATCAACCTGATTGACATAACATTCATGAGATTTTCTCATTTACTATGTGAAAACATTTTTGTTCCGTATTTAGAAGTTTTCTCTGACCCTTCAAATATGCACCACAAGTGTGATCTCATCCTTTATCCTCTCTTCCTCCACCCTCTCCCCGTCTTCTTGTGCAATAATTGGGTTGTAGCTTTCACTTGAAAGATATAAATTTGCTTCATATTAGGGGTGTATACATTGGATACTTTTTCTTCCATTCTTGAGATACTTTGATAAGGAGAACATGTTCTAGCTCCATCTATGTAAATATGAAAGAGGAAAAGTCACCATCTTTCTTTAAGGCTGCATAATATTCCATGGTATACATGTACCACAGTTTATTAATCCATTCGTGGATCGATGGGCTCTTGGGCTTCTTCCATGATTTAGCAATTATGAATTGGGCTGCAATAAACAATCTGGTACAGATATCTTTGTTGTAACGTGATTTTTGGTCATCTGGGTATATACCAAGTAAAGGAATTATAGGGTCAAATGGCAAGTCTATTTTTAGATCTCTGAGTATTCTCCAAATGTCTTTCCAAAACGGGTGTATTAGTTTGCATTCCCACCAGCAATGTAGAAGTGTTCCCTTTTCTCCACATCCACGCCAACTTCTCTGGTTTTGGGATTTCATCATGTGGGCTAATCTTACTGGTGTTAGATGATATCTCAAGGTAGTTTTGATTTGCATTTCTCTGATGATTAAGGATAATGAGCATTTCTTCATGTGTCTGAAGGTCGTGCACCTGTCTTCTCTAGAGAAGTTTCTTTTCAGATCTTTAACCCATCCTGTGATGGGATCTCTTGTTCTTTTCTTGCAAATACGTTGGAGTTCTCTGTGTATTCTGGTTATTAAGCCTTTGTCAGAGGCATAACTTGCAAATATTCTTTCCCATTCTGAGGGCTGTCTGCTAGCGATACTTACTGTGTTCTTGGCGGTGCAAAAGCTTCTTAGTTTCATCAGATCCCAGTAGTGTATTTTTGATACTGCTTCCATTGCTTTGGGGGTTCCCCTCATGAAGTATTTGCCCAGGCCGATACTTTCAAGAGTGTTCCCTGCACTTTCTTCTAGTATTTTTAAGTTTCATGTCTTAAGTTTAAACCTTTAATCCATTGTGAGTCTATCTTCATTAGTGGTAAAAGGTGTGGGTTCAATTT
>CAUYON010022901.1:0-13959 GCA_963573935.1 Arctocebus calabarensis | reverse complement strand
TCAGAAATGTTTTGATCGTACTGTTACAGATAGCCTTCATGGCATTTTCTTGATCACTATATAAAGACATTGATACTCTACATTTAATAAGTTTCACCAGTACCCTGCTAAGATGCACCGTAGGTGTGATCCCACTAATTGACCTCCCTCCACCCATACTCCCCCCTCCCCTCCCCTCCCTTTCCCCTTTCCCTGTATTCCTATGCTATAATTGGGTTTTAGCCTTCATATGAAAGCTATAAATTAGCTTCATATTAGGGCTGAGTACATTGGATACTTTTTCGTCCATTCTTGAGATACTTTGCTAAGAATCTTTTTAATATACTGTTGAATTTAGTTTGCTAATTTTTTTATTAAAGATTTTTGTGTCTGTGTTTACTAGGGCCATTGGTTTGGATTTTCTCTTTTGTCAAGCTTCTGTCTGGTTTCAGTATTTCAACTTTAGTTAATTCAGCTAATTAAGCTTTCTTGTGTCCCATACTACCATGGTGTATGGTTTTTTCTCCTTTAATTTTTTTCTTTATTTCAGAATATTGTGAAGGTACACACACTTTGGTTATATAATTGGCTTTATACAGAGTGAATCAAAGTTATAAGGATTACCCTCACCCAGAAAGTGTTCTTTATGCCTGTTAGGTATGAACTTTCCCAACCTCTCTTCCCACCTGCTGTATTTTTGCTGAGTTTTATTTCCATATGTGCACATATGTATGTGTTGATTAGCTCCAATCTAGTGCTGAGTACAGCTTGTGTTTTTTTCCTTCATTCCTGTGATACTTCACTTAGAAATGCAGTCCAGTTCCATCCAGGTTGTTATAAAAAATGCCAGATCACCATTTTTTAAGGCTGAGTAGTATTCCATAGTATATACATATACCACATTTAGTTAATCCATTGCTGGTGGGCATTTGTGTTGGTTACAATTAATTATAAAAATTGTTGCTGTTCAGAACATTCAAGTGCATATGTCTTCTTGATAAACTGTCTTTTTTTTTTCTTTTGGGTAAATACCTATTAGTGAGATTATACTATCAAAAGGTAGGCCTGCTTTATGTTCTTGAAGTCATCTCCATAAGACTTTCCATGGAGGTTGTACTGGTTTGCAATTCTACCAACAGTGTAATTCCTTTCTCTCCACCTCTCTGCCAGCATCTGTTGTTTTGGGATGTTTTATTTATTTATTTATTTATTTTTATTGTTGGGGATTCATTGAGGGTACAAGATACCAGGTTACACTGATTGCATTTGTTAGGTAAAGTCCCTCTTACAATCTTGTTTTGCCCCCAAAAGGTGTGACACACACCAAGACCCCACCCACCTCGCTCCTTCCCTCTCTCTGCTCTTCCTTGCCCCACCCCTCCCTCATTCTTTCTCTCTCTGCTCTCCCTTTCTCTCATCCCCACTGTGTCATTAATTGTCATTAATTGTCCTCATATCAAAATTGAGTACATGGGATTGATGCTTCTCCATTCTTGTGATGCTTTACTAAGAATAATGTGTTCCACTTCCATCCAAGTTAATACAAAGGTTGTAAAGTCTCCATTTCTTTTAATGGCTGAATAGTATTCCATAGTGTACATATACCACAGCTTGTTAATGCATTCCTGGGTTGGTAGGCAGTTAGGCTGTTTCCACATTTTGGTGATTGTAAATTGAGCTGCAATAAACAGTCTAGTGCAAGTGTCCTTATGATAAGAGGATTTTTTTCCTTTTGGGTAGATGCCCAGTAATGGGATTGCAGGATCAAATAGGAGATCTAGCTTGAGTTCTTTGAGAGTTCTCCATACTTCCTTCCAAAAAGGTTGTATCAGGTTGCAGTCCCACGAACAGTGTAAAAGTGTTCCCTTCTCTCCATATCCATGCCAGCATCTGCAGTTTTGAGATTTTGTGATGTGGGCCAATCTCTCTGGAGTTAGATGGTATCTCAGGGTGGTTTTGGTTTGCATTTCTCTAATAATTAGGGATGATGAGCATTTTTTCATATTTGTTAGCCATTCATCTGTCTTCTTTAGAGAAGGTTCTATTCATGTCCCTTGCCCACTGATATATGGGATTGTTGGCTTTTTTTCATGTGGATTAATTTGAGTTTTCTATAGATATAATTCGAATCCTCTATAGATCCTGGTTATCAAGCTTTTGTATGATTCAAAATATGCAAATATCCTTTCCCATTGGGTAGGTTATCTATTTGCTTTGGTTGTTGTCTCCTTACTTGTACAGAAGCTTTTGAGTTTAATTAAGTCTCATTTGTTTATTTTTGTTATTGTTGCAATTGCAATGGCAGTCTTCTTCATGAAGTCTTTCCCTGGACCGATCTCTTCCAGTGTTTTTCCTATGCTTTCTTTCAGTATTTTTATTGTGTTATGCCTTAAATTTAAGTCCTTTATCCATCTTGAATCAATTTTTGTGAGTGGAGAAAAGTGAGGGTCCAGCTTCAGCCTTTTACATGTGGATATCCAGTTCTTCTAGCACCATTTATTAAATAGGGAGTCTTTCCCCCTAGGTATGTTCTTGATTGGTTTATTGAAGATTAGGTGGTTGTAAGATGTTAGTTTCATTTCCTGCTTTTCTATATGATTCCAAATGTCTATGTCTCTATTTTTGTGACAGTATCATGCCGTCTTGACCACTATGGCTTTTAGGCTGTAGTACAGCCTAAAATCTGGTATGGTGATGTCCCCAGCTTTGTTTTTCTTACTAAGAACTGCCTTAGCTATATGGGTTTTTTTCTTGTTCCATATAAAACACAGAATCATTTTTTCCAAATCTTGAAAGTACCATGTTGATATCTTAATAGGGATGGCATTAAATAGGTAAATTGCTTTGGGAAGTATAGGCATTTTAACAATGTTGATTCTTCCCAGCCATGAGCATGATATGTTCTTCCATTTGTTAATATCCTCTGCTATTTCCTTTCTTAGGATTTCATAATTTTCTTTATAGAGGTCCTTTATCTCCTTTCTTAGGTATATACCTAGGTATTTCATTTTCTTTGAAGCTATGATGAAAGGACTTGTGCCCTTGATTAGCCTCTCATCTTGACTGTTATTGCCATATACAAAGGCTACTGACTTGTGGATACTGATTTTATATCCTGACACATTACTGTATTTTATGATGACTTCCGGAAGTCATATGGTTGAGTCTTTGGGTTTCTCTAAGTATAAGGTCATCTCATCAGCAAAGAGGGAGAGTTTGACCTCCTCTGCTCCCATTAGGATGCCCTTTATTTCCTTGTCTTGCCTAATTATATTGGCTAGCACTTCCAGCACTATGTTGAATAGTAATGGTGACAGAAGACAACCTTGTCTGGTTCCAGTTCTAAGAGGACAAGTTTTCAGTTTTACTCCATTCAGTAAAATATTAGCTGTGGGTTTGTCATAGATAGCTTCGATCAGTGTCAGAAATGTGCCACACATGCCTATACTCTTCAGTGTTCTAATTAGAAAAGGATGCTGGATTTTATCGAATGCTTTTTCTGCATCTATTAAGAGGATCATATGATCTTTGTTTTTGCTTCTGTCAATATGGTGGATAACGTTCATGGACTTGCGTATGTTAAACCAGCCTTGCATCCCTGGGATGAAACCTACTTGATCATAATGTATAACTTTTTTAATGATGAGCTGTAATCTATTGGCTAGGATTTTGTGGAGAATTTTTGCATCTATATTCATGAGTTAAATTGGTCTGAAATTCTTCTTTTTAGTTGGGTCTTTTCCTGGTTTTGGTATGAGGGTGATGTTTGCTTCATAGAACGTTTTGGGGGAGATTTCTTCCTTCTCAATTTTTTGGAATAATTTCTGCAGTATGGGAATAAGCGCTTCCTTGAAGGTTTGATAGAATTCTGGTGTGAGGCTGTCCAGACCAGGGCATTTTTTGGTTGGAAAATTTCTTAATTTTATCTTTGATCTCAGTGCTTGAAATTGGTCTGTTCAGAAACTCTATTTCTTCCTAGCTAAGTCTAGGGAGAGGGTGTGATTCCAAATATTGATCCATTTCCTTCACATTGTCAAATTTCTGGGCATAGAGTTTCTGGTAGTGTTCAGAGATGATGTCTCTGTGGCATCAGTTGTAATTTCCTCTTTATCATTTCTGATTGAGGTTATTAGAGGTTTTACTTTTCTATTTCTAGTTAGTCTGGCCAAAGGTTTGTCTATTTTATTTATTTTTTCAAAAAACAACTCCTTGTTTCATTAATTATCTGAATGATTCCTTTGTTTTCAATTTCATTGATCTCTGATTTAATTTTGGATATTTTTTTTTCTTCTGCCGGGTTTAGGCTTAGATTGTTCTTCTTTTTCCAATTCCATAAGAAGGCTTGTGAGTTTGTTGATGCACTCTCTTTCTATTTTTTTGAATGTAGGCATCTAAAGTGATAAGTTTTCATCTTATATTTGCTTTTGCAGTATCCCACAGGTTTGGATAGCTGTGTCTTCATTTTTGTTATGCTCAAGGAAATTAATGATTTCCTGTTTTATTTCTTACTGCACCCAAGTGTCATTCAACAGAAAGTTGTTTAATTTCCATGCCTTTGTGTGGGGTTGAACATTTTTGTTGGAGTTGAGTTCCACCTTTAGTGGAACTGAGAAGATACAAGGTAAAATTTCAATTCTTTTGATTCTGTTGAGATTTGTTTTGTGTCCTAGGATATGAACAATTTTGGAGAATGTTCCATGGGCCAATGACAAGAATGTATATTCTTTATCTGTGGGATGGAGAGTTCTATATGCATCTATCAAGCACAGTTGTTCTAGGGTCTCAATTCAGTCCCTTATATCTTTGTATAATTTTTGTCTATAGGATCTGTCCATCTCTGTAAGAGGAGTTTTAAAGTCCCCTGTTATTATGGCATTATAGGATATCGTATTGTTCAGACTGAGTAAGGTCTATTTCAAGAATCTGGGAGCATTTACATTGGATGCATAAATATTTAGAATTGAAATGACTCCTTGTTGTATTTTTCCCTTGACCAATATAAAGTGACCATCTTTGTATTTTTTGACTTTAGTTGCTTTAAATCCACATGTATATGAAAATAAGATTGCAACTCCTCTTTTCTTCTGAATTCTGTTTGCCTGAAAAGTTGTCTTCCAACCCTTAACTCAGAGTTTTAATTTGTCTTTTGAAGCTAGGTGTGTTTCCTGCAGACAACAAATGGACAGCTTGTGTTTTTTAATCCAGTCAGCCAATCTATGCCTCTTTAGTGGGGAATTCAAGCCATTAACATTTATTGAGATAATTGATAAGTGTGGTAGGGTTCTACTCATCTTATTTTGTGAGAGTCCATTGCTTAGTTTTACCTTTTGCTTCAGTGTGGAAGTTAGGCTCTCTCCTTTAATTTCTGAGTTCTTATTTAGCTGTTGACCCATTGTGATGTTCAGTGTGTAGAACAGGTTGAAGTATTTCCTGTAGAGCTGGTCTTGTTGTGGTGAATTTCCTCAATGTTTGTATATCAGTAAATGATTTGATTTCTCCATCAATTTTAAAACTTAGCTTAGCAGGATATAGAATTCTGGGCTGGAGATTGTTCTGTTTGAGTAGATTAAAGGTAGACAACCATTGTCTTCTTGCTTGGAAAGTTTCATTAAAGAAGTCTGCAGTCACCCTCATAGATTTGCCCCTGAAGGTCAATTGGTGCTTACTCCTGGCAGCTTGAAGAATCTTTTCTTTTGTCTTGACTTTGGACAGGTTCATCACAATGTGTCTTGGAGAAGCTCAGTTAGAGTTGAGGTGACCTGGGGTCCGATATCCCTCAGAAAGGAGGGTGTCAGAATCTTTGGTTATAGTTGGGAAATTTTCATTTATAATATTCTCTAGTATGGCTTCCATTCTCCTGGGGCCTTCTTCTTCCCCTTCTGGTATACCTATAACTCGTATGTTTGAACACTTCCTAGAGTCCAATAATTCTGTCAGCGAATGTTCTGCTTTCTCTCTCTTCTTTTCTGCCTCTTTAACTATTCTAGTTATTTCAAGAGCTTTGTCCTCTACCTTTCAGATTCTTTCTTCTGCATGGTCTAATCTGTTGTTGATACTTTCTACTGCATCTTTAAATTCCCTAATTGACTACTTCATTTCCCTCAGCTCTGCTATATCCTTTTTATAGTCTTCATTGCGTTCATCTCTTAATTGATTCTGTTTTAGGATTTCTTTTTCCACTTTATTAGTAGTTTCCTTCATTTCTTTGATTGTTTTCATCCTTGTATTCTAAATTCCCTTTCTGTCATTTCTAACATTTCCTTATAGGTGGAATCCTCTGTAGTAGCCACCTCAGAGTCCCTTAGGGGAGTTGCTCTGGACTGGTTTTTCATGATACCAGTTGTCTTCTGCTGATTCTTCCTCATGAGTGATTTCTTTAATCTGTTTCCTTGCCCTAATTTTCCTTTCACTTCCTCCTGCTGTTTAAGTTGCTGTACCTCTGTAGTAGGGTTTCAGTGGGTCCTTTTAGTACAGGACCAGAAGGATGAGAAGATTAAAGAGCAAAAAGGGAATAAAGAAAGAAAGGGAAAAAAAAGAAAAGAAAAGAAAAAGGAGAAAGGAGAGGGGGTGGGTAGATGCAACTATTGACAAAAGAAAGAGAGGCACAGAAAGAGGGGGATGGAAGCAATTTAGGTGTACAGTAGGGTACTTTGACCTAACCCTAAGAACCCCCAACTGGGGGTGCTGGGTTGGGAGGTTAGGTCAGCAGCTCTTTGTCACCCTTTTGGACACAGTACCAAAGTACTCACTGGGGATTACTCACTCCCACCTCCACCAAGTAGAGAGGAAAGACAAAAATGCAATAAATCAAATCAAAACAAGCAAATCGAAAACTTTACAGGACAAAATTGGGGAAGGAATCATTTAATAAGGGTAGAAACACTAGCAAAAATGAAGTTCTAATTGTTGAAAAAAGGCAACAATGGAAAATTATATTTAAACTAGAAAAATGAAGAAATAAGTGAAAGAAAAAAGAAAAGAAAAATCTTTAAGGAAAATGTTGAAATTAAAAACAAAACAAAATAACAAAATAAACAAATAAAAAAACCAAAACAACACAAAACAAAACAAAACAAAAAACAAAGCTGCAAATATATCTTGCTGAATGTTGTCTGGGCAAGGGGTGATCTTCTGGGGTATGATATGTTAATCACAATGCTGATCCAACTGCACAAAATGGAGACTGGAGGTCTCTAATGAGTTCTCAAACCCCACAGGGTGGAGAGCCTTGATCCACCTCAACCTGCATAGAAGGCACTTTAAATTACTAAGTTGGGCTAAGCAGAAACTATCCCAGGAAGGCGCTTGTCACTGGGATCACTCTGTAAGTGCCTATCCACTTACCCAGTGTGCCAAAACTGGTCTCACCCTATGCCCCTGAGGGCTAAGGCTGCAAGGCATCTCAGTCCCCGCCTTTAGGCTGCTCAGTCACTAGATTACTCACTCCTGCCTGATGCTTGTTCTGCAATCCTGACGGTGGAGCTTGCCAGGGTAGTTCTCCCACAATGGCTCCACACAGCCCACAACCAAACACTGGTATCTCCATCTGGCTTGGTGGCTCAGTATGGGGCCCTAGACAACACTCAAAGTCTGTCCCAATCTGGCCCAAGTTCTCCAAGATATTTCAACTGAGTGCCAAGTCCAGAAAAACCCAAACAGCTCATTGGTAAACCCTTTCCTGTTTGCAATCTCATTGCTTCTGTGCCTACAGCTGCCAGCAGGTTTAGACTGAACGAACACATGCAACTACTTGCTGAATCTCCACTGCTTTTGCCTTCCTTAGGGGGTCCAGAAGTCTCACGCTGTTTCCCTGTGTCCCCAAAGGGAAGTTTCTGGGCAGATCCTGCCAGCCAAAGAAGTCTTTTGGGATTTTTTTTTATAAGGGCCCTTCTCCCTGGAGATAGCTGATATTTCATGGTGATTTTGATTTTGTTTTCCTAATAACTAGAGATGTTGACTATTTTTTCATGTGTCTTTTGGCCATTGGATCATCTTCATATGAACCATTTCTGTTCATGTCTTTTGCCCACCTTTTAATGGTGCTCATTATTTTATCTTGCTGATTTGCTGGAGTTAATTGTAGATTCTGATTATCAGCTCTTTACCAGATGTGTAGCATGCAAAGATTTTCTCCCATCCTGTGGGTTGTCTATTTCCCCTATAGATTGTGTCATTGGCTGGGCAGAAGCTTTTTAATTTGATTGGGTCCCATTTATCTATTTTTGTGGTTGCTGTAATTACTTTTGAGGTCTTCATAAATTTTGACCAACATCATTTTTTGCTGATCTATAAAAAACAGTTCTACACTCTTTATGGAATCAGAAAAGACCTGAAATAGCCAATGCAACATGATGCAATAAGAATTCAGGAGGTCTCACTTCATAGATTTTATACTAACAAAGCTGGATGGTACTGGCACAATAAATAAAGATGTGAATCGGAACAGAAGAACCCAACTATGAAACCATCTTTATATTACCATCCAATCTTTGACAAAGCATACAAAAACAAACATAGGGGCTGTATCCCTAGGCAAAATGTAGGATACATCCCTAGGAAAATTGGATAGCCATATGTAGATGACTGAAACAGGATCCTGACCTCTCATCACTCACAAAAATTAGTCCATAATGCAGAAAAGATTTAAACTTAACACAAGAAACTATAAAAATTTTAGAAGAAAATGTTGGGAAAACATCCTTTAAATTTCAATGCATTTGCAATTTTATATTTAATCAGGTTTTTTATGCATGTAACAGAGTGGGATTTTCACTGTGTAGCAATTTCTGCCTTTAACGTGGAGGTTTGTATATTTAAGATGATAACTCAGACATACAGATGTGGTGACCTGGAGCTCTACCTGCTATCACAAGGATAAGAGTTATGCCTTCAGTGTAGAGAAAAAACTCAAAACCATTGCAAAAAAAAAGAAAGAAAGAAAAATGATAGCTTAGCTGCTATGCATGCCAATTATATAAGACTATCTTTCAAGGTCTTGATTAAAATAAAGTATTTACAAATTTTCCTTTTTTGCTACATTATTTTATAAAATCAGTTTTGTTCCAAATGCTCTGGACCTCTTCAAAAACATCACTGAAATAATTATGGTGCACTCAATAAATACCAACCAAAAAGCCAAAATATATAGCAAATAATCTTCACTATATTTCTAAGGTAGAATACACTAAAAATGTACATAGAACTTTTTATACATTTTCTGTTTTAGCATGTCATTGTTATACTAAATGAATTTTGTCTGTCTCTGACTATAGTTTATATTCTACAAATTGTTTTTAGTAGTAGTACTGAACATAGAAATATGTCTTAATTTTATTTCTTTTTAACATGTACCTCTCTGATTTTAAATTAATGTATTTTTGAGTTCAAATTATTGTTTAATAAATTTACTATAAATTTAAAGAAGTCATATTTTTAAAACAAGCATGTCAAAAGCAACATTATTTAAGCATTTAGGAAATTGATATAAATGTGAACAAAATTAATTTCAGTTACTTTCAAAAAAATTTTCCTTAATTTTTATAACATCATTTAAAACAAATTTTAAAATGATTTAATAATAATATTTTTCCTTGTTTAATTTAAACATACAAACCCATTGCAGTTTAAATATCTTAAAGAAATACATAACACCGTGAAGGATGAGGTTTGCAATACAATAATGTGTACCTACATTCCCTATCATTAATATCATGTGGCTCTGTCAATAGAGCCACAAATAATATATTTTATGGAATAAATACTTACAATAAAAAGAAAATAATTTGGGTGGCACTGATAACTCAGTGGTTACGGCACCAGCCATATATACCCAGGCTGTGGGTTCGAATGCGGCCAAGGCCAGCAAAACAACAATGACAACTGCAACAACAAAAAAATAGCAGGGCATTGTGGCAGGTGCCTATAGTCCCAGCTGTTTGGGAGGCTGATGAAGAGAGTCGCTTAAGTCCAAGAGTTGGAGATTGCTGTGAACTATGATGCCACAGCACTCTATCAAAGGCAATGTAATGAGACTCTGTCTAAAATAAATAAATAAATAACAAACAAACAAAAATAAATAAATAAAATAATTCAGTAAGGCCATATACTGTTATGCAGAAATACATTAAACATACTGTTCTTATTCTTTTAGCACAACACTGATCTTTGATATAAAAACACATATTCCCTGTATTTTCACTAAGATTATTAAAAGTTTCTTTATTCTGCCATGGCCTATTTTATTTTTATGCTACATTTCTTTTGATCTGCACAATAAGATTTCTAATGTTCTTTGTTACAAGTGTAAATTAAATATGTTAAATATGTCCCATAGAAACCTCAAGGTATTTTCACCTCTTTTTCTTTGCAATGATCCTTGCTTATTGGTAGATAGATAGTTGCAAACTTCACTATTTTAATTCTGACAAAGTATAAATCTTTCTGAGAACATTTGCTTTAAGAGAGAACAAAAATCCCCTGATCTTAGAGTATGCTCCATGGTAAGATTCATGTTGTTTTTCTCTTTAATGACCTTTTTATAGTTAATCACATCTTTCAAGATTGTCATCTTCAAACCATCTTTGAGGGTTTGCTTTTCTGAAAATATTCTCTACTTTCTGAAACATAATTTATTACTGTGTACCTCTGAGGAAGGGAAATTTGTAACTGGAACTATAATGGAAACTTCTGATTTTGCACTACGTTTTACCAGAATCGTCACAGGTTCTTTTTCTTTGTCTTAACTGTCTATAAAATTGTTACAAGAAAATTCAAACTTGTGCCCAATGATTTTTAAACATTATGTGTTTTGTTTTTGAATGTTTCAAACTTTTACTTAAAATATCATGAGGAAAATCATCTCTATTTCTCTTCATATCTTAACTACAACATGAAATCTTCTGCCCTAGCCTTTTTGAAACCCATACATACTGATCATACTGTAATATAAAATTCATTTGAAAACATTGCCTCAGTTCAATTGGTAACGTAGTATTATAATTTGGTCTATTTGATCATATTTACCCACAGTTTGTAGTATTAAGCAAATTTTCACTGGCATCGAGGTGGGTCCAGCTTTGTTCTCTAATCACTGGATCATTTCCATTTCCAAAATCCTTGTAAGAATAAACTCTACTGTCACAACTTTAATAGATATAAAATTCTTCCTTATAAGCCTCTGAAATGATTTTTTGGTGATAGATAGTATATTTTAAACACTGTATCATCAATTTCTTTTCTTCTACCTTCAGTGAATGTTGAAGACTGATAATTTAATAAGCTTTAAGACAAAATTATTCTTCCTAACTTCTTTATATATTTCTTTTCTCACTAGCATGGTACCAATGAGAGTAGTAATAATGGTATTCATCAATGAATTTTTTAAATTCCAAACACATATTTGGAAAACTGTGTTACTCATTGTCTTAACAAAACTGACATTCTTTTTTTGGGAGGGTAGGCAGTCTTTTGGGAGAGACCAGAAAACCTGCTAGACAAATTCTAAAAGGGCTGTAAAACTGCAAAACTGATATTCTGAGTTTTGCATTGAATACATCTCAAATCTCTTCTTAGGCATCAGTTTTGGAGGCATAAAATAGTTATGTTTTCTCCGAAATTCTGAAAATTTGATGTCTCTACATAGGATTTTTTCCTATAACTATTACAAACTCTACCTTTTCACAATACTTTTACTTTTGTTTTCCTCTGCATTTCAGCGGCAATAACTTCTTGATATGAATTTTATCAATGGGCCAAGGACACTGGCTCACACCTGTAATCCTAGCAATCTGGGAGACCATGGCAGAAGGAGTGCCTGAGCTCAGGAGTTTGAGATCAGCGTGAGCAAGAGCAAGACCCTATCTGTAAAAATAGCCAGGCCTTGTGGCAGCCTGTAGTCCCAACTATTCAGGAGGCTGAGGCAAAGAATCACTTGAGCCCAAGAGTTTGAGGTTGCTGTGAGCTGTGATGCCACAGCACTCTACCCAGAGCAACAAAGCGAGACTTTGTCTCTAAAAAAAAAAGAGAGAGAGAGAGAGAATTTTATCAACACAAGTATTGAATTACATTCTGCTTTTTCTAGATGAAAAGAGAAATATTACATATTTTTAATCTTACGATGCAGTTTCCTTTTACACATATACATGGATTCCTGAAATGTTCTAAAAGTTATTTCAAGAACTTTGTTTCAACAGATTTTCCTTCAGCATTTACTCTATTCAATAAGGTGTTCTAAGTGCTTGAATAAAATACTGAATAACAATTCATACGTTCAAACTTTGTGGAAGTATAGCCTCACAGAAAAGAGAATGACTGATTAAAAATCACAAAGGTGGCAAAAGCGAAGGGCATGGTCTACAGAGGGCAATTTTGGGGTAGAATACAAGATAATAATGAGGAGTTTTGACCTAAGAAAAGGGAATTAGGGAATGGAAAATCTGGGAATTCCTTTGGAAAATAATGCTTGAGCTGAGTTAGGAAGGATAGCTATAAGGGAACAGAGAAAGGAGATAAGGTCTTATATAAAGGTGTGAGTGATGGGAGAAGCCACACGAGTCTGTAGAGATTGGGAATTTGAGGAGACCGGCAGAGTCTGCAATGAAGCCTATTACAAAATAAACTAGGAAATTTTGGTAGACGTTTAATATATAATTTCTTCCAGGCCATGTTAAAGAGAGTTGACTTTATGCTAAGAATAAAAGGATGGCATTGATGATTTTAAGCTCAGAATTGACAAACATGTAGAGATAGGCAATTTTAAAAGATTACTCTGGCTATTTATATGAATAATATATCATATCTTTTAAGAAGATGATTTTACATTATCTCTCACAGACTCTTGCTGGGCAGGGATGGCGACTGGGAAGAGATAGGCAAATCTGCCAAAATTTGAAAGTGTGTATAGCAAAACACAAGACAAAACAAAGCAAGCAACAAAAAAGGAAAAATAAGGTAATAAGGCCCTGTAAGAAAAGATATTCAGGCTCTGTCCTTTTTGACATAACAGGGATCTATTGCCAGAGCAAACTAATAAAAATCCCTGAAGCTGAAAAAAAATAGAATCTGCACTGTTGACCTAAATCCAACAAGACAATCTAGATGGTGTGTGAGAAACTGGGTCAATCGCAACAGGTAGTTGGTCTAGCAGTCTCTCCAGATGCAGAGGACTGGTCCTCAGGGTGGGCGTCTCTCTGCCATAGTGATCAGAATGTAGCCTTCAAGAAGAACATCTCAGTCAAAAGAAAAACCACTACAGAGGAGAATAGGAAGCATCTGGCTGGATAGGAGATTCTTTCGACGTACATGCCTTGTGGGACAGGTCCTGACTCAAGAGCAATAGAGATGTCATTTTTATATATGTCAACTATCAAAACACTTGTAATTTTTCTTTGGCTGATTTTGGAAGCAGCATTGACATTCTTAAATTAAGTTGGTATAATTTAAGGTCATTAAATCCAAACTCTTAGCAAGAGAGGAGGAAGATCAAGACATGGATGACAGACTTGTTACTAATTTTGCCACTTGATAATGTGATGTATTAAATGGAAAAATAAATATAGAAGAAATGACAAAGCATTTTACTACATGGTGACTAAGCTGGTATATTTTCATGGTGATTAGGTGTGTACAATCTAATTTTATGTGCTTTCAATTTTGTTATTTATACTTACCTTTGGTTTCTCAAATTTCTTCCATAAAAATTGCTGCTTTTGTTAAATCAAAGATAAGTATTGATTTCTTTGAGGCAATGGTCTGCTTATGTAGCTTGAATCTAATTCTCTTGCTGAGAAAAATCACAAAACCTGAGATAGAAGGGGGAAAACTGAAATATCCATCTGAAGGCCTTGGAAAGCTATGGAGCAGTGAGCTCCCATGGAATGAGGATGCAAATTCCTGTTATTGTTGAGTGAAACTTTTATTCCATGATGGTCCGAGAAGATGCAAGGAATTATTTCTATTCTTTTAAATTTGCTGAGGTTAGAC
>CAUYON010022898.1:0-12570 GCA_963573935.1 Arctocebus calabarensis | reverse complement strand
TCGCTTTTGTTTGCAAGTAACAGAAAACACAACAAGCAAAGGCTGAAACCAGCAGGGAGCTTACTTTCATATTTAACAAGCAGTGTGGAGAAAGGCTGAGATCCTTTCCCAATACTCTCAAGGAATCCCTTTATTCCTGCCTCTTCGCCCCTATTCAGCGTTCAGTTGACCTACTGGCTTCAGAAAACTTTGAATATCTATTGCTTTCACATTTTAAATGGTATTCTAACAAAGAGACTTGGCTAGTCATTGCAATAAACAATCTCTGGAGTAAAGACCACCTTCACAAAAGTAACTGTAAGAAGTGTTTGCTATCTAAATTACTTTTAATTTAGATATTTTTTTAATCTTTTTAAATCTTTTTTTATGTCTGCAGACACATGAAAAAATACTCATCTTTATTTATTTATTTTATTAAACCATAGCTGCGTACATTAGTGCAATCAAGGAGTACAGTGTGCTGATTTCATATACTATCTGAAATGTTTTCATCAAACTGTTTAGCATACCCTTCATGGCATTTTCTTAATTATTGTATGAAGACATTTGTATTCTGCATTTAGTATTTTCGCCTGTACCCTTCTAAAATGCACCATTGGTGTGGCCCCAACAATTACCCTCCCTCCACCCCAACCTTTCCCCTCCCCTCCCTTCCTATATTCTTGTGCTATAGTTGGGTTATAGCCTTCATATGAAACCTTTAAATTAGCTTCATAGTGGGGCTGGGTACATTGGATACTTTTTCTTCCATTCTTGAGATACTTTGCTAAGAAGAATATGTTCCAGCTCCATCCATGCAAACATGAAAGAGGTAAAGTCTCAATCTTTCTTTAAGGCTATATAGTATTCCATAGTATACATGTACCACAATTTATTAATCCATTCGTGGGTCGATGGGCACTTGGGCTTCTTCCATGACGTAGCAATTATGAATTGGGCTGCAATAAACATTCTGGTACAAATATCTTTGTTATAATGTGATTTTTGGTCTTCTGGGTACATACCTAGTAAAGGAATTATAGGATCGAATGGCAGGTCTATTTTTAGATCTCTAAGTACTCTCCAAACATCCTTCCAAAAGGAACGTATTAGTGTGCATTCCCACCATCAGTGTACAAGTGTTCCCTTTTCTCCACATCCACGCCAACATCTCTGGATTTGGGATTTTGTCATGTGGGCTAATCTTACTGGAGTTAGGTGATATCTCAAAGTAGTTTTGATTTGCATTTCTCTTATGATTAAAGATGGTGAGCTTTTTTTCATGTGTCTGTAGGCCATGCACCTATCTTCTTTTTTATTTTATTTTATTTATTTATTTATTTTGAGACAGAGCCTCAAGCTGTCACCTACGGATAGAGTGCCGTAGCATCACAGCTCAGAGCAACCTCCAATTCCTGGGCTCAAGTGAGTCTCTTGCCTCTGCCTCCCAAGTAGCTGGGACTAAAGGCGCCCACCACAATGCCCAGCCATTTTATGGTTGCAGCCGTCGTTGTTTGGCGGGCCCGGGCTGGATTCGAACCCACCAGCTCAGGTGTACATAGCTGGCGCCTTAGCCTGCTGAGCCACAGGTGCCGAGCCATCTTTTCCTCTTTATTCTTTCAACTTCTTTGCAGGATCACACCCCCATCTATTTAAAATCATAAGGAAAAATTCATAGTAGATTTTCTTACTACTTCTTCATTATCATCTTCTTGAAATTCATTTTTCTCAGTAGTGTAGATTAATATTCCTAAGCACAGTTAAAGTTGTACTGCACCACTCAGGACTAGTTAATGGATTCCTGTAAAGCACTGTCAAAGTTGTACTGCCCTGCTCAGGACTAGTTAATGGATTCCTCTTGCCTGTAGGGTACTGTTCATATCTTTAACTTCACAAAATGCTTTTCATAATCCATTCCCATCCTGGCTTCTCAGATTTAGCTCAAGCTGCTTCTTTCACTCACTATAGTGTGAAATGTAACACAATGGATTACTTTTTATTATGCGAAGGCACCACAGCTTCTCCCATTACCAGGCCTTGGATCTTGTACCTTCATCTTCGGATACCCTTAGTTAGAAGAACCTTTCTTTCATTTGAAATTTGGTTTTATTTGTATCACCCTTACATACCACTGCTTGACTTTTATTATATTTTGTGTATGTCTTTTTGTTCTTCTCTGTCTTGAGAAGGGATGTTCATAAAGTTTAATATCACCTGTGACTCCTAGTCCAATGCCAGGCCTATAATATCTAATGCATCTCTATTTATTGAATTAGTAGCATATTAATTAATGAATTTCTTATCGTAAAGCCAGAAAAACTCTCCTATAAATTTCTTAAGTATGCACATGTTTACATTCAAAAATATCTTAAAAATAACTCTAAGTAATATGCTATTTTTCTTATGGGCATTTGTTTATACCTAGTCATGTATTCTAGGTATGTTAATAAAGATTTAACACAAAGCAATAGGAAATAGTGATAACTTCATCATAACAAGGTCCTCATCGTTACTTCATTGGTTATCAGCAAATAACTTTCAGAACATAACAAAAAATGACCTTTGTCCTAGATCCTCCAAAACATGGAGGCCAAATAATGTGGACAATATGTAAAGTTACATCATAAGCTATCTCGTAAGAGAGCACTTAAATCACCCACCTTTATTACATCTGGTTTAGAATATGAGTTATTCATAATAAAATGAAACATTAAAATGTATTGTACTCAAGGGTTAGCAGGTTAAAGTGTGTCATGAGGAAAAACAAACAAAATCAAGCAAACAAACAGAAAAACACATTCGCCTACTGCCAAAAGCTCTGAGAGAAAGCACCAAGCCAGTGCACCTTTAATAATGTAACATGCAGTGAAATATCCACATACGGAAACTTTATGTCATTTACTGCCTTATAAAACTGTAAGTACCCTCTTAAAGTCAGTATATTCTGACACTCTGTTACCCACAGATATCATGTGGAAATCCACAGGAGTTAGGCATTAAAAATTGAGAGCATAACACAGCTCCCTGAAACTGGGTAATTGGAAACTACTGAAATATCTCAAATATGGGTGTAATAACAAGTAGGCTGCTGGCATAACATGAGTAATTGGGGTGCTGTATTTAAATTTTTAATTGACCCTTTGGCATCCCGCACCATGGAATGCATCCTTCAAAGAT
The DNA here is from genome assembly GCA_963573935.1 of Arctocebus calabarensis. NCBI lineage: Eukaryota > Metazoa > Chordata > Mammalia > Primates > Lorisidae > Arctocebus > Arctocebus calabarensis. The sequence continues at coordinate 9,414 of CAUYON010022898.1, read as the reverse complement.
CTGCTTTGCTACTCTGGTTCAGTTGACAGACTATCGGCAAACGACTCCACTGGTGTTACTTAAAAAAATAAAATAAAAATTTAAAAAGATTCCTCGTGTACCCTACATGTTCCCCTACCGGAATTGTTATTTTTCAGGGATCTTATACAGAAGCTTCAAGTATTATTAGCAAATTTTTCCGTAAGTGACAGTAGAACAGTGTGGTGGTGGGTTATGTACATAATTGAAATAAGTGATGCTCCATACATTTGCCAATGATGGTGCTTTATTAAGGATCAACTTAAGGAACTCAATTTCAAAATATATATGTATATGTCTTTATAAAAATGACCATTATTCAAAGATGGCTCCACTGTACCATGCATTAACCTTCCTGTTTCCTGACTAATTCCTAAATGTTCTCTTTTAGAGCATTGTCCCTTTAGAGCTGTTTGTGTTTCTATGTCAACAGCCCTGGGAGGACTATGCTTGTCTCGTGGAGAAGGGCGATTAGCATAAAGCAGAAGGACACTGACTGGGCCCAGTGTCAGAAAAACCAGGCTGTGCAGCTTAACTGGGCCAATACATATTTTTTACCATGGCATATGCTGAACAACATAAACTGAATGAGAAATGACCATTACAAGATAAAGGTGAGAAAGTCTACATAGTAATTTGATTCAAGTGAACCTCGTTATAGAAAAACACATTATTTTAGATATGTGAGAACTAGTTAACCTTCAACAAGACCGCACTATTGTAGGGCACAACTTTAAAAATAATTTTGACCATGATGAGTGTAGTATAATGATTAAAGAAAATGAACTATTATTTCCTTGGTTTGTATTCTGTTTTTTATAAGAGATTTGAATTTCCTTTTAACAATTGTCTAAAATAGAAAAATTTTCTTCCAGAGTGTTTTAATCATGTTTTTATTCAGAATGATATTTCTAGTTTAGTCCCATTGGGAAAATGTTGGTCATTTAAGATAATAATGGTTTCAGAAATGTAGTTTTGAAATCTCAATAGATAAAAAAGAATTAGTATAGGACATCTAGACTTAAGGAAAGTTGAAAGGCAGGGAACTCTGGGATAAAACAGAATGTACCAATACTTTACTATATATATATATATTTTTTTTTTACTATTTTTCAAATTCTCCACAAAAGGAAGTACACCAAATATTGTCAATAAACAATTACTGTTTCTTAGTCACAGATTTGATTTATGCTACTAAATAGGAAGAGAGGAGAAATCAGGAATATTTATTAAAGAAATAGAAACTCTGAAATTCTGCAGAGTTTTTGCTATGATGTCAAAATTTCTTTTGACAACCTTTCTTATCACCTATTTGGGGAGAAAATAAGAAAAGACAAGCCCTCTACCTCATACTTCGTTCCAGCTCCTGCCAGACTTCTCTGGTTTCTGTTACAGTGGCATTCTTTTGAAGAAAAAAAAAAAAAAAGACTTAATTTATTAAAGGCCCCTGGAACTCTCTCGCACATCTCTTGGCTTTCCCTCCCTGTGGCTCTAGGGGAGCGATTCTAATGTGAATTCCTAGTTGTTCTGTGTGACTACTCATTTGTCTGCCCCATAGCTGAGCTCTCAGCAGAGATAACCTCAGTTCTCTCTTTCTGCCTTTTAAAAACAATGTCTGCTTCCCTTCCATGATGCTATACTCTGTGACAATTTTCTCCTTTTGATAGCACATGCCTTTTTGGTGAAGTTGTTGATTTCTTATTCCTTATTTAACCTTAAATGGATTTTAAAAGCATTGCAGGTCATCTGTTTTTTACCTACTAAGCACAACTTCCCTACACTACAACTGACCAGTTGACATCACTCCTCTATCTAACAGCATTGAAGGATCTACATATTCACATCGGAGCTATTGAGCTTACCCTGAACTATTTGTAAATTTCCATTCTAGTTCACGTTCCTGCACATCTGTCTCTGCTCAAAAGCCATAGTGATGTCTTAAAAATGTAACTCAAATATATTTGTCTTGCCAGTTTGTGTCTGTCACTTGCTTCCCAACACTTCAAAATTGAGTCAATCCCTCTGAGCTACTCTACCCAGCACTGTGGGATTCAGCCCCTGTATCCACTTGTGTTTTCTTCAGCCCCGTTGTACCTTCTTAATATGCCCTCTTTGACTACTCATTTTTCTTTTCTTGTTCATACCTCAAACATCCACCCCCTCAGTGTCCACACACAAACTATGTCTTCTGTGTGATACACACTTTACCCCTGATCCTTTGATGGTTGCTTTTTTATCATTAAGGTCACTTCTTCAATGACAGCATATCAAAGAAAAGAACTTTAACCACCAACCTTAGCTTATATCCACACCCTCCCTCAATACAGTTTAACTATGTTCTGAAATTCTTTCTTCTTGTAAAAAGAATCCTATGTCCCCAGACTCTAATATAAGGAACATGAAAGCAGGGGCCTTGCTCGGTCTTGTTTAACGGATACACACATTTCTTTAACAGTATCTGGTAGTAGTAGACCCTCAATAAATATTTTCTAAATGACTAAATGGATGAATGCTGTTGAAATGGCAAGATCTCTCAGCCTGGTTATATTTTAGTTAAGAGAAGTAATGAGTACATTGGAGCCAAATTGTGCCACTTGAGCCATTTATACTCTTTTTATATTCATTAAACTGTAAAATTTGGCATAAGCAGAAAGAGCAGCAGCACCCATATTGGCCAGAAGACAATTTTTTGTCCTTGTTTTTTCTGCCTTATTTCACCTGCATCACATTACGCAAAATAAAAATTATTTTGGCCATGGATCTGTTTCCTATATCCCCATTTATCCTGCCATTATCTAATTATGCAATTCAGTAAGCCAGTTTACAGTTAATGTTTTGTATTTGTCCTACTAGAAATGTGCTCAGCCCGTGCACATTAGCTGCAACATCCATCATCTCCCAGCTATAACTTTCACGTATTTACTTTCTTAAGAACTACTGCAGTGTCTACTTTCAATAGTAACAGTAAAAACATGTTACTTTACAGTTGATGTGGAGAAAAAACTACATAAAAAACCAGGGTTTGTGTTGAATGAGCGTGAAATCCTTACCCTCTTCCAAAGAAGTGAGAGACCCTGTACAACAGTAGAGAATTGACTCTTCCTGCTTGATATCTCCAAAGCTTTAATATCAGTACATTTTATATCATTGCCAGAAAAGAAAATGCACTTCAAATGCTTTTTGATATCATCAGTTTTGTCTGCAGATTCCAAGTCTCCCTCCTCGCTCCACGGATCTATTTCCAAGCACTGCAGTTTCTGCTCCGGACCTTCTCTCTCATCTCACTCACCTGGTAAGGTACTCACAACCCTTTATTAAGAGGTATTCTTAATCTGAAGTTTGCCTTATTCTTCAACAAATACATTTGAGTTTCTAGTGTATTTCTCAAAATATACCCTTCCGAACTGCCGGAGTCATCAATTACCTTCCCACCTAAGGCCAACAGCAGCACCATTATGCATCCAGCAGAGCGGGGAGAGTGTTTAGAAATATAGCATTCTGGGCCTTACTCTACAACTCCTGAATCCTGATCTGATTCCAATAAGCTCCCTCGATGATTTGCATATGTGATGCTTTTGAGAAGTAATATCCTATGGCATACCCTTGCTTACACCTTCCAACAGATCCTCCTAAATTGAATTAGTAGGTGAGCCAGCTCATGCTTCCTCTCTAAGCCTCCTTCTTCAGATTTCCGGAATCAACCTTTTCTCTAGCAACACTAAAATGCCTGTAATCCTCAGCCCTCAGGAGCAGTTCTGTGCTTTCATGTTTTGCTTATAAACAAATTTGTGCCGTAGAAGGTTAAGAGTGTAGGTGCTGGCAAAAGCATGTTCAGAGCTGAGGATCATTGAGAAAATTATATGAGTTATCTAAACAGCTCTTCCTTTATATTAAAATGAATATAATGGTAGGACTTACTCTGTAAAACTATGTGGGTAAGGAAGGAAGTATAATGAAGACATGCAGTTGAAGTATTTAAGCACCCCATGAATATAGACAAAGTTTTCATGACCGTCAGGAGAGTTCATCTCTTTATACACATTGACCTAAAATGCCTTGGCTGAAATATTCACCAACTCTATTCCTTCCATATGGGTCTCCTCTATTTTCTTCACAAGTCTGTCTCACTTTCATACCCAACTTATTATATTATAAATTTATAAAATTCACTCATTAAGATTTTTTTTTTTTTTGAGACAGAGCCTCAAGCTGTCACCCCTGATAGAGTGCTGTCACATCACAGCTCACAGCAACCTCCAATTCCTGGGCTCAAGCAAGTCTCTTGCCTCCACCTCCCAAGTAGCTGGAACTACAGGCCCCCACCACAACCCCCAGCTATTTTTTGGTTGCAGCCGTCATTGTTGTTTGGCAGCTCAGGCCGGATTCAAACCCGCCAGCTCATGTGTACGTGGCTGGCGCCTTAGCCTGTTGAGTCACAGGTGCCGAGCCAACAGCAGGGTTTTCAACCACAACAATGGCAGAGCTGCCAACAAAAGCTATTCCCAGTGCCACATCAGATTTATGACGTAGATGCCATCACCTTTACTTTTGTAGATGTCCTATTCCATTTGGAGGTCAAGGTTCATGCCACCTAAGTGGGTTCTGGCTGCAAAGAATTTGAGGACATTCTCTTCCTCCATTTTGCAGAACATTAGGGGCTCCAGACACTGTAGAAGTTTCCCTTTAAATTATGGTGGGAATCCAGAACAATGCTGAATGGACCATCCCAGAGAAGTGCAGGAAGGCTTTTTCTTTATTTTTGTTTTATTAATTTTTTTTCAGATATAGAGTCTCACTATGTTGCTGCCCTCAGTAGACTGCTTTGGTGTCACCTCTCACAGCAACCTCTAACTCTTGGGCTTAAATGATTCTCTCGCCTCAGCCTCCCAACTAGTAGTGCATAAATTTTCTTGATGTACATCATTAAACACGAGTTATGGTGGCAACTACAAAAGCTTCTATTAATTTTATAAATTCCTTTCTCTCTCTCTTTTTTTTTTTTTTTTTGTTGTTTAGACAGAGTCCCGCCCTATGCCCCTGAGCAGAGTGTAATGGTGTCACAGCTCACTGCAACCTCAGACTAGGCTGTGGGCATCCCCCTGCCTCAGTCTCTGGAAGCCACTGGGATTACAGGCATTTATTTGCTGGGGCCCCCTGCTGGGTTATTTCCTTTTTTTTTTTTTTTTTTGTGGAGACAGAGTCTCACTCGATGGCACTCGGTGGAGTGCGGTGGAGTCACACCTCACAGCAACCTCCAGCTCTTGGTCTCAAGCGATTCTCTTGCCTCAGCCTCCCAGGTAGCTCCATTTTTTAGAAGCCGGGTCTCACTGTTGCTGGGACAGGTCTCGAACTCCTGAGTTTAAGCAATTCTCCCTCCTCAGCATCCCACAGTGCTGGGATTACAGGTGGTGACCACTGCCCCGGTCTAAATTCCTCTTTTGTCTACCATTACCAGGACACTATCAGTAATTATAGATATGTTGAAAATGGACAAAGAAAATTGCATTAATAGATTTTTATGCTTTGTATAAAATTTTTAATTCTTATTAAATTTTTTTGAAAATTGCATGAATAGATTTTTATGCTTTGTATAAATCCCTTTAGTTGTTTCTTTTTTATGGCCCTAAAAAGGCCAAGTTCTTCACTGACAGAATATTCTTCATCAATGCCTCTGGCAAGCTGAGCTGTATTTGCAGCATGGCTACTGCCATCCATTGCCAAAGGATAAAAATTAAAGTTAGCAGCTCTACTCTCCAAACTTCTTTCGATAGATTTTCCAATTGCTTCAACTCATCTGGTTAAAATCTGGCGAGTCAAACTGAGTTTAGAAACACCCCTGGGTGCGGCCCCTGGCTCCCTTTGGTCTGTGCTTTGTGTGGGGCCCACGGGAGGGCACGGGAAGGGCCACGCGCCTCCCACCGCCCCCGCCCCCGCCGGCTCCCGCCACTTCCCGCTCTCCTGCCCCCGCCCCGCAGCGCCCCCCTCTCTCCGCTGCTCCTGCCTCCCCGCGCCCCTCTGAAATGAGCCGCCGGCACTGCCCCTGCGCAAGTTGCTTGGATGCCAAGTTGGGCCGCTGGCTGGGAGCTTAGGCAGCAGGAGGACGCTGGCCGTAGTGCTGGAGGCGCCCAGCCCCGTGCACCGCTTTCCAGCCGCCTGCAGGCGCTTTTTACACGGTTCTCCCAGGAGCCAGACGTTTGGAGCGAGCGCGGGAGGAGCCCAGAGCCTCCCCCCGAGGGCCGGAACCCCCAGAAGCCGGCACTGGGTCTGCATGACTTGTGCTGCTGGCGGTGGTTTTGCACCTTCCCAAAGATGAAAGTGGGAACGATCCTCTTTGCAGCTTCTCCGGGACTGTTGCTGTCGCTGCTGCTTTATTGCACGTTGAAGTGGAATGTTTTCAGGAGTCAGCAGAAACAGTGTGTCCAAAAAGGACTGCGTCGCAGTTACCACCAAACCCAGGAGGAGACTGTCCCTGAAAGACTTCCCTTTCCTAGGAAATATTGGGGGATTTGTTTGTTTATTGGCAGAGAAATGATCCCCAGAAGAGGAGAGAATCAGGATATACTTCTAGTCTTTGTTCATAGCAGCAACACTTCTTTTCAAAAAGTCCACAGGGCCTGGCTCAGCGCCTGTGGCTCAGCGGGCTGAGGCGCCAGCCATGTACACCTGAGCTGGCGGTTCGAATTCAGCCCGGCCCGCCAAACAACAATGACGGCTGCAACCAAAAAATGGCCGGGCGTTGTGGTGGGTGCCTGTAGTCCCAGCTACTTGGGAGGCGGAGGCAGGAAACTCGCTTGAGCCCAGGAATTGGAGGTTGCTGTGAACTGTGATGTCACCTCACTCTACCCAGGGTGGCAGCTTGAGGCTCTGTCTTGGAGAAAAAAAAAAAAATTGAGACAGAGCCGTAAGCTGTCACCCTGGATAGAGTGCTGTGGCGTCACAGCTTACAGCAACCTCCAATTCCTGGGCTCAAGTGAGTCTCCTGATGCCTGGCTATTTTTTTGCTGTTGCAGTTGAATAGCAGGCCCAGGCCAAGTTTGAACACACCACCCTTGGTGTATGTGACTGGCACCTTAACCACTGTGCTACGAGCACTGAGTCTCTATACATGGCTTAATAAAACCGACATTAGTAAATGGCTTCCATTTTTTTTCAATAAAATATTCTACTGATACCGGAATTTCACTCTTCAGTAGGTCCTTGGTCTTGGTAACTCGAGGGATGAACCCACAGACCACAGATCAGCAGCAAGACAGGATTAGAAAATTAGAAATTAGAAAGGAGTACAGAAGAAATAAAAGGCACCAGAGCTTGTTGGGGGGTGGGGAGAGGAGGGGAACTAACTCACTGGGGAGTCTCTATTAGGGCTCTTTTATTTAGCGGTATTAGGTCTTGAGAATTACATTTGGCCAGGACTTGGCAAATAGAAACACATTTTCGTCCTTAATGAGCGTTATTAACAAAAGAATGAATGCAGTCCTTCCCTTCAGGGCAAAAGGTCAGGGTTTTCCCTTCATGAACTTGCCCAAGCCTAGGAAAACTGGAGTCCCCTCTCCAACTGTGAATGGTGGGGCGGGGGAGGAGGAATCCTGTATCTCTACCACACAACAAGCTTTTAAAATGGAATCCATCTGAGTTGTAAATTAAAAACAAACAAAAAAATCTTCAGGCTGGGCCCAGGACCCAAGGCTCACAACTGTAATCCTAGCACTCTGGGAAGCCAAGGAAGGTGGATCGCCTGAGCTCACCAGTTGGAGATGAAGCTGAGCAATAGCCAGAAAAATAGCTGGACATTGTGGCAGGTGCCCAAAGTCCCGGCTACTTGGAAGGCTGAGAGAAGAGAATCGCTTGAACCAGGAGTTTGAGGTTACTGTGAGCTGTGACACCAAAGCACTCCACCAAGGGGAACAAAATGAGACCCTGTCTCAAAAGAAAAAATTTTTAGTGAGAAGACAGTGTTTTTGTCAGTTCCACTATTTTGCTCTTATAATCCTTCATATGAATCAAATTTGGCAGCATGTCTTTGCATATAATCCCTTTCCTACTTGCACTTTTTGAAAACTTGCACAAATGCTCTACGAGTTAAACAGAGTGTCTTACTATTTATCTCAACAAAACATTGCCAACTGACTCAGCGCTCATAGCACAGTGGTTACAGAGCCAGCCACACCTACCAAGAGAGCAGGTTTGAACCCTGCCCTGGCCTGTTAAACAACAACTACAACAAAAAAATAGCTGGGCATTGTGGTGGGTGCCTATGGTCCCAGCTACTTGGCAGCCTGAGGCAAGAGAATAGCTTAAGCCTAAGATTTTGAGGTTGCTGTGAGCCGTGATGCCACAGCACTATACCAAGGACCTCATAGCAAAAAACATTGCCATCTGTCCACTTTTCACAGAACAATCTTCCTTCACTTGCACTTTTCCTTTTTGGGTTCTGTTTTCTTTTGAGACATTGCAGAGGCCATACTGGGATTATGAGTCTCTACTACATAGAGACTCTATTTACTTGTATTATGAAAATTAATAGACAGGAAAGTAGAAAGCAAGATTTTGGGCCATCAACATGTTAGCTGCTGATGCAGGGTGAGAGCCCATCTCTAAAAACAGAAATAAATGAGAAGGAGGAGCTAAGATGACAGTGCATTCTGGGCTACAGGGAGTCTAACACATCCCCCCCACCCCCCAGTGCTAAGACCTGATTCCTGATAGAGTAGGTAGGAACTTCAACAATCTACTGACAGAAGTGGACTGTTGCGTGACCGGGAGACGCGAGGGGCTATAGCTTTGCCTCAGGTGTAGATCCGCAATGCAATGTTCAGAAGTGCAAGAAGCAGGGCTACCGCCCTTTTTCATGGCAAATAGCAAATTAACTTTATTTCTGACTACCTTATATACTTTTGTAGTCATGTGCACACTTAAATCTATGATTTACAATATTCATTATTTGACTTTAAACTTAAGTGGCAGATATCCTGTCCCGGAAAACAACACAATACTCTTATACTTTTAGGCCTTAAAAAATCTACATAAAAATAACAGAGAGACAGAGCTGTAGGAGAACTATTTCCTCATGTGCTCAACAAGTTAACCTTAAATGGGTCTTTGACTTTGTTTCTCCACAGTACTAAGATCTTTAGGCATTTGACAAAATGTGAAGACATTTTGTCAACCTCTGGACCACGCCTCTAGGCTTGCACCTAGGAGACAATGGCTGCAAAAATTCAAAGTATCTGTTCCCGGATGACCAGAAAATGGTCTTTGTGTTTGCCTCAGGGTTGCCCAAATCTATTGCTTTTTCTGTGAAGGCAAAAGCCAGTTTAACCCATTAGTGGCTTACACAATTGAGAAGTACATGAGACATACATGTGGGGATTTCTAACCCCACAGTGGACAGATCCT
>CAUYON010022897.1:0-20619 GCA_963573935.1 Arctocebus calabarensis | reverse complement strand
TGGAAGCTGACACCAATGACATCAATATTTAGCTCTTTTGCCCATTCCAAAAGAAGTCTGCTGGTTTTGAGTGTGGCACCAAATTTAACACTGAGTCGACAGACTGCTTTGGAATCATCAGTGGCAATCCACAAAACCAACCTGGCCTTTGGATGTGCTCTGGCAACTTTCATCAACTCGACTTCACTGTCGAAAGTCATCATCTGGACCCCATTATTGGCAGTGTACTTAATTTGAGACACTTGTTTACAAGGATTTGCATAGATAATCCTCTCTGGAGGCACTCCGAGACTTAGCACCAATTGTATTTCAGTCTTGCTAGCACAGTCAAATCCTGTCCCAATGGCAGTGAGGGTCTTCACAACGGGTCTACTGTAATTACATTTGACTGCATAAAAGGGAGTGACACGAGGAAGAGCTTTTAGCCATCTTCGGTGTTTCTTCAGAACATCTCCGAGATCTGCTACATAGAAGACATCCTTATCATCAGAAAAGGAAACTTCATTATTTTTGGTCCAGAATGTCCTTGGTAGTAAAACTTCCATCAAGCAAGTTGCAGTCAACTCTTCATTACTAATGTTGTTCATGGTTTCTTTGAAAAACTAAAAGAAGGAATTTAAAGAAATACTTCCAGTTTCTGGAAGGCAATTCTCCAGGAATTCTGAATCACACTGCGTGTATCCTCCAGAAACAGTGGAAACGTTCTTAGAGCATCCGGGCACCACAGACTAGCCCCATGGAGAAGCCGGAAAGCCACCGCAGGGGCGCTCAGCCGCCCCCAGCACGCCAGTCAGCACCTGGCTTCCATCTGTTGGAGATGCCGGCCGGAGGCGGTGCCAGAGGCTCGGGCGACAACTTCAGGGACTGACCTCCACATTTTCAATGTCAATAGAAAATGGGTTATGAAAAAGCTGTATGTCCTATTCGTGAACATGAAGCTCTTTAAATCTAAATTGGAACTCCTTTTGCAACTTTTCCAGTGAATCCACACATGTTTTGTTTGGGAATGCAATGGTTTTTCCGCTAACAGATTTTGCAGCCCTGCTAAACAGGCAGGCAGACGGAGGCAAAAACACCCGGTGGGCCAGATAAATGTCCTAGGCGGGCTGCATGTGGCCCGCGGGCCGTAGTTTGAGGACCCCTGTTCTACAGGTTTCCTGCTCTCCTCGGCTCAGAGCTCCTTCCTCCATCCCCAAAGCCAGCAGCATAGTATCTTCTCTCCTCCCTGACATCTGCTTCTCTCATAAAAGGGAAGCTTGCGGTGACTTATAATACAGGGTTATATTCCCCGTCTCAAGATGCTTAATTTAATTACATCTGCAAGGAACTGTGCTCACAGGAGGCATCACTCAGTCTGCCACAGACAGAAGGATGGAACAGATAAAGATAATGGGGTGGTAGAATCAGGACTTGCCCCAACATTATAAAATTTCCAGTAAGAGAAAAAAAAGAACACATGAAGAATGAGAAATGGATTAACATGTAACAGGGAAATGATGATCTAAACTGAAGATATTGTGAACCTGCAGATTAAAATGATGTAGTGAGTTCAGGGAGACTGATGGGAGAAGAGACACACCAAAGCACATTTTGATATAATTTTAAAGCTATTAGGACCAAGGAAAAAATATATACCTTTAAACGAAATAGAAAATACCTTAAAAGACAAAAGATTCACGTTAGCATCAGACTTTCTCTAAACAATACTGGTGGTGGGAGAAGGCAGTAAAATGAATCTCGACTCGGATGGTCCATATCTTTCCTGTCACCACTGTTGCTCATAAGAACCCAACATAAGTCAAGTTCTAAACAGATTTATCTGCCACAGTTTACATAGACAGTTCAGAGTTCAACATGTACTCTTGAATATAACAGTTTCCTTTACTTGGCCAAAATACATGTGTAGCATTTCTATCATTTTTAGTTCCTTGTGTTTGCTTATGCAGTCCACTAAATATTTTTTATTATATCTGAGAAACAAAAGTATCACCACAAATAAATTAATTTCGATATATTTATAAAAATATATAAGCAGACTATGGGAGACTGATGAGAGAATTTGAAACCCCACATTCTATACCCAGCCAAAAACTTATTCATCAGAAAGCCTAAAAAAATATAGAGAGATATGCAAAAACTGGGAGAGCAGATCACATACCCTAACTGAAAAAATTTCTCTAGAAAGCACTTTTCTTAAACTAAAAAAGTAATAATGCAAAACAGAGACCCAAGGTGGAGATCAATGAGAAGGACAGGAAAAATGAAGATAGGTAGGTCTAAGTGAATGAATTTCAGTTAGACTTTCTGAAAAGGTGTTATTTAAATACATGTAATGTTGTATATTATATGTATTATATTAAACAGTGACATTATTATTAATGCTAATGTTATTTAAACATAAAACTAGCACCCCAAACTGAGTAGTTTCTGAGAATTTCAATGAAAAGTCCAATGATGTACAATTAAAAACACTGAATTAATTTAGGAACATCTGAGAATTGATAAAGTGGAAAGAGGAGGAGGAAAGTAAAAAATTGTCCAACTGCCTCTTGTAGTTGGGAATGAAAAGAAAGAAAGAAATTAAATTGCTTAATTTAAGATAGTTTAAAGATCTGATAAGATTTTGAATATGGGAAAATGGAACAACTTGGAGAAAAATAGAAATCTTAATAGACAAAATAATTGGCAATGTACTCTTAAATAATAGAAGATGACAGATTATGAATAGAGAAAAATTAAGATAATAATTAATGGAATGGAAGGATAGTTAGTTGTTCTTCCAAATTAACAAGGAAAAAAGAATAACATGAACATCCAATGATCCAAGCTGCAAAAACTAAGGGGAAAAAATGAGGGAAAAAGGATATTAAACACATCATCAAATAAAATACATCAATCCTTAGAAAAAAAGGGATTTATATAAACACAGCCTTTAAAAACAAAGTGATTAACAATTTTAGCAGGTAAAGTGCTGCTTATAAAAACAGCAAAAATGGTAAGACTGTACAGTCCCATGTGGGTTAACACAGGGATACATTCTGAGAACTGCGTCCTGCAGTGAGTGTGTGAACATCAGAGTGTCCCCACACACAGCCAGGTGGTACAGCCTGCCACACGCCTAAGCTGCCTGGTGCAGCCTATTCCAGGAGGCTACACACCTGTACAGCAGGTTACGGTACTGAATACTGTAGGCGACTGTAGCACAGTGATAAGCACTGGTGTATCTAAACATATCTAAGCATGGAAAAACACAGAGAAAGTATGGTATTTTAATCTTATGGACCACTGTTGTATACGTGGTCCCTTGGTGAGTGAAATGTCATTATGCAGTGTATGACACAGAACGGTAAGAGATTCCAACCAAAAGCAACAAAAAAAATCAACAGCAATATTGACTTCAGACTAGGCGGGACTAAAGTTGAAAGGATCTAACAGAATTAAAGGACACCATATAAATGTAAAAGGCACAATTTATAAAGACGACACAATGGTCACAACCTGTACATGCCAGTTAATAAAACAATATTCAAAATGCAAGCAAACGGAATTCCTTACATACTCAAGGCACTTTATACCCTGATCAGAGGACATTTCTCCTGTTCTTCCCTGTTCACTTCATCATTAGAACACATCGAGACCCTTTCCATCCCAGACTTTTTCATTTGTTGTACGCTCTGTAAAGCACTTTCACTTGCTGTTAAGGGAAGGCTAAATACCATCTTTGTGGTCACTTCTGCTTCTATCTAAATTATACTAACAGAGACTAGATTTACTCTCCTACTGAGACTTAAAAACAGATAAAATATTAGCATAATTTTTAAGATACTGAACATTAGGCAATGAAAAGAAATGATCCCTGAGCACCAGAAAACCAATGAGGGTAACACTGACACTGCCCCGTCTCACTTCCTGGGGAGAGTTCCTAGGCAGCACAACAAAATTTTTTAAATGAAATTAAAACTCAATGTACAGGTTAAACAACAAATGAGACCTGGGTGAAGAAAAAAATTAGTAAAGTAAATAATGAATCTGAAAAAAACTATCCAGAATGAAGCTCAGAAAAAGCAAAGAGATTAAAAATATGAATGAGATTTTGAAACATGAAAAGCATTATAAAGTTGTAAAATACCTTTTATTGAGGAACCAGAAAGAGGAAATAGATATAGCCAACGATCTTCCAGAATTATTTTATAATATTAATCAGCTTGAAGGACTCCAATGAAATCCGAGGGAGCTGATGCTACTCCAGGCTTCGGACTGATGACTCGGATCCTAAACTCTTCCCTTTTTCTCCACATCTAAACGATTAGAAATCCTGTCGGCCCTACCTTCAAAATAGATCCAGGATCTGACCACATCTTATTGTCATCACTTCTGCAGCCAACACGTCTATCCTGAGTTATGGCAATAAATTACTGCTTCTTCTGCTTCTGCCTCTACTCCCATCTCCAATACCTTTCCCCAATTCTGCAGGCTACAGCGATTCTTTTACAGAATGCTGCTCCATGTCACTCCTTTGTTCCCAACCTGAAGTATGGTGTCCTCTTAATGGCCCTGGCTCTGCACTTCTCCACCAGAAAGATCTAGGGAGGAACTGCTCCCTGACTCTTATCTGCTAGGGCAGCAGTTCTCACCCTGTGGGTGGCGACCCTCAGGAACTGTGTTAAAGGGCCACGGCATTAGGAAGGTTGAGAACCACAGGTCTAGTGGTTACCAACAATTCTTGGTGTTAGTTGGCTTGTAGCTTCATCATCCCAATTTCTACCTCCACTGTCACAGGGGCCGTCTTCTCTCTGTGTGTCTTTCTGGGTCTCTACATGGACTTATCAAGATGCCTGTCACTAAGATTTGGGCCCACCCTAAATTTAGGGTATAAATTTAGGATTTTATCTGAAGTCGGTTATGTAAACACCTATTTTCACACAAGACTATGATCACAGATAATAAAAGTAGGATTTTAACTTTTGTTTACTTTTTTTTTTTTTTTTGAGACCGAGTCTCACTCTGTTGCCCTTGGTAGAGTGTCACAGCTCACAGCAACCTCCAATTCTGGGGCGTAAGCGATTCTCCTGCCTCAGCATCCTGAGCAGCTGGGACTACAGGCACCTGCCACAATGCCTGGCAATTTTTGTCGCACTTGCCACTGCTGTTTCAGCCAGCCGGGACCAGGTTCAAACCCGCCACCTTCGGTAAATAGGGCCAGTACCCTACGTACTGAGCCACAGGCAATGGTCTTAACATATCTTTTTTTGGAACCTAGTTCTACTCACAGAAGTCCATGGATTCATAACTGTAGCCTCTGAGCCCTCAGCAGTGGTGGAGGACTCACCCTTGGGGCCTTCAGTGGCAACTTACCTATTTTTATATGTGTAAATAAAGTTTTATTAGAACACTGCCACATCTATTTGTTCATGTACTGTAGTTGGACAAAGACTCTATGACTGGAAAAGCCTAAAATATTTACTAGCTGGGTTATCAGAGAACAGCATTAGTAATCCCTGGTTTAAGGGAAGCATAAATATATTGGCTACTTTTGGAATTTAAATTCCTGGAATATGAAGTAAAATAATAGGAATAGATATCCCAGTGCAATAGATAACCTGATCAATTCAAGAAAAGGAAAAAGGAAGAGGAAAGGAAGGGAGGGAGGAGGCAACCCAGAAGGCAGTTGTCCTTCCACCACAGCCACCCCCATCACCAGGGCTGAGAGAAAAGAGAGAAGAGGCTGGGTCATCAAAACCTAGGAGGTTGGGGATCCAGCAAGCCTGGGCCAACACGAAGTCAGCTACGAAGAAGAAAAATAATTTATAGTCTCTCTAGCATTTAGAGTGAGTTTGAAGCTAAAAAGCAATCATGTAATACCCAGCACAGAGAGATTTAATTGACCACATAAACATTCATTGAATTGCTTTGTGTGACAAAAGAGACCATAAACACAGTCGATAGACAAACAAGAGGATTGGAATAAGGACAAAATCATTATATTCCTGGAAATCTATGCAAGTGAAAAAATAAAAACAAAAACAACACAGATAAACATCCACACCAGAATGGAATTTTATGTTTGTTTGTTTGTTTTAACAAGTATATTTATTACTACATTATTTGTTGTCACAGAGGGAGAAAGAGAGAAAAATATATAGATTGCCCATCACTACGGGAATATGTGAATAAAATATCTTTATACATTCTCACATCATGAAATATCAGGTGCACTGCATAAAAATAAAACTGGTTTAGAGTCTGGGAAGAGTGGAGTAACAGATTTAGGACCAGTCCTATCAAGGGCTGAGGAGGGTCTGAGCTTCCCTTTGCTTGTATGCTACCAAGTTAGCTGCCACAGTTTCATAGCTGCTAGCAGAATAAATAAGACTCTGGGGTAAATGGCACAGTACGGCATCATTATTGTCCAAAGCTGTTTGCTACTCATACGTCCTTGGTAAAGATTTTCTAGGACAGAACAGTCATACTACGGATAAGAAATCATGGAAAATTGTTCTCCACTACCTTTCTGTATAGAAAAATTATAAAGTCTAAGCTACATGTAAAAATTAAACAAAATATTTTAAGACACTATAGACAGACCAAAAGCAGGCAAAAACTGAAAGGAATTCAAGCTGTGAAAGAAGGGACATAGACTAAGACCCACTTTTACATAGATTTTTCTCTGCTGGTTATCTTCAACCCACAAGGAGCAGAACCATTAGAACTCAAGCAGAAAACATCTCGCATTGAGGTGTCAAAGGACAGCTGAGTGTGGTGGCTCATGCCCATAATCCTAGCGCTCTGGGAGGCCAAAGCAGGTGGATTGCTTAAATTCAAGAGTTTAAGACCAGCCTGAGTAAGAGGGAGACCCCCATCCATACTAACAATAGAAAATTTAGCTGGAAATGCTTGCCCATGCCAAGTAATCACAGTTACTAGGGAGGCTGAGGCAAGAGGATCACTTGAGCCCAAGAGTTTGAGGTTGCTGTGTACTATGACACCATAGCACTCTAGCCTCAACCAGCAAAGAGACAGTCTGTCTCAAAAAACAAACAAACAAACAAAAAAAACAGAAAGGAAAAAATTGCACTTCTAAATTGCACTTGAAAAAGAAATGAAGGAATAAAGATTGGAAGAGAAAAAATAAAACTTACTTTGCAGCTAGAATCTACAAAAAAGTTTTCATAACAATTAAGTGGGTTAAATAAGGTCGAGTAATTCAAAGTCAACATAAAATATCAGTTGTATTTCTATACAAGGTCAGCAATGAAGTTCACAAACTTGTCTTAGAAAAAGGTCCACATACATCATTGCTGGGTATCACTAGGGTCACGTTCACAGTATTCCCCTTGGAAAGCTATTCACTGATGCTGGTACCTAGTCCACCTTCAAAGCAATATTGGAACTATTTTTCCAGAATGTTCATCCATGAGAGCTGTCATACAATGAGGTCTGAGAATGAAATTTGTGAATTCATTCTAGAAGAAGTACTACATACCTTATTGCTGAATATCATCATGGTTGCATTTGAAGTCTCCCCTCGGCTATCCAGTGACTGCAGGGCTATTCAACAATGAGGTATGTGGCACTTTTTCTATAATGAGTTCACAAACTTAATTGTCAGGTGTCATATACCACCAACAGACTACCATAAGTTTAAATTGAACAAAGAATACCATTTACATTATCATCAAAAAATGCAGTATTTAGGGCCAAGTGTGACAAAGATGTATAAAACTTACTGCAATATAATCAAACCAGTGCAGCACTGGCACAAACAGAAACATAGTTCAGTAGAAGAGAATGCATGTAGAGAGCACAGAAATATATCCAAGCATGGATGGATAACTGATTTTCTGCAAAGGTACAAAGTCAAGTCAGAGGCTATAGGACAGTCTTTTCAACAAATATTGCTGAAAAATCGAGTATTAAAGGCAAAATAATGGACTCAATCCATGCTTTGTACCAAGCATCAAAAATTATGTGGAAATGGATTATACGCTTGAATGTTAATCTAAACTTACAAAACTTTTAGTATAAAATGTACAAGAAATCTTTGTAAAAAATATTTAGGGAAATATTCTTCGATCTGACACTTAAAGCCTGAAAGAACAGATTTATAAATGAGATTCCATAAAAATTAGGAGGTATTGCTGTTTAAAAGATACAAATAAGAAAGTGAAAAGTCAAGACACAATTAGGGGGAAGATATTTGCCAATCACAGGAAGAATTTGTATCCCGAATATATAAAGGATTCTCAAATGGCAAAGAAACATGTAAGAAGATGCTCACCATCAATAGTTATCTGAAAAGCTCCCTCTCGGAATTTCAGCAGAGGTGTGATGATTGGCCAGTTCGTTCACCCGTAACCCATAAGAAAGGTTAATGTTTGGAGGGTCCAACACAATCTAAATGTTGAAGGAACATAACTCTGAGCGCACAAAACAGACTTAGAGTACACTTGGACTATGTGTTTCAAAAAAGCAAGGCATATTAACTAAACAAAACAAGGAGTTCCCTTTGAGAAAGAAGTGAAGACTCAAAGAAATCAAGGGCAAATCTTAGATGAAATTAGAACATGAAACAGAGTTTCTGAAAAAACAGTACAAAGTGATTTTAATATGTTTACCATATAACCATGGAAAACTCTTACGTAAAGCATTTAACTAAAATTTCAACATACGTGTGTAAAATTAAGTAATTGATAATTTCATTAGGCAAACTAAAGAGATGATGGTCATAGCAGAGAACAGTTTTCCAGTTTGGAAAATAAATCACCATATTTTGCTGTATATAATGTACACTTTCTTGCCCAAATTTTTGAGGGAAAAATAAGGATGTGCATTATACACAGCTCAGGAGCAGGGGAGCCCAGCCGGCCTCCCGGGGCCACGTGCCCTCCTGCCTGAGCTCAGCAGCTGCACAGGTTGCCTCTGCCAAGATCGCAATCAGGGATCAGTGCTGGCAGGGCTGGTGAAATGGGCTGTGTCCACGTGGGGTGAGAAACAAGTCCCAAGGCCTGGCCACATGGAGGGGACCAGAAGCCCCAGGGACCTGCCTGGCTGCCCAGAGTCTGAGTGGCCTCAGAAGCTTCCACCCTGCCAATCACGGACATGGCCGTCTCGGCCCCAGACATGGCTGGGAGGGAGTGCTCCTGGGAGAGAAGGACAGCCGGACGGTGCTGTCATATTGCACGACTACCAGGGGAGAGGACGGTGCTGCCATATTGCACAACTACCAGGGGAGAGTTTTATCCCCCGAATTCATTTCTCCTGGCTGAGAGCTGGCTAATTTTAAAGGTCATTTTACTGCAAGTTTGGGCTAAAAATGTGGGTGTTCATTATATACAGGAGTGCATGAGACATGGCAAAATAAAGTAGCCCAAAATAGAGAGCAAAACCAAAAAGAGCTGAAGAGGATGAAAGAACAGAGGAAGGGCTGCTCTGAAAAGCCAGGAAATGCGAGGAGGCCCTCAGGCCAAATCTTCTCTTCCTGGTTACTGCTGTCCTCACGGTCCTTATGCTACAGAGCAAGAGCCCAGGTATGGAGAACCAGAGGGCTACTGAAGTCCGAGACCAAAACAGTTACAAAGGCTGCCTTCTCGCCTCATAAATGTAACTTAATTTTTAATAATAGCAGATTTCCAAAAAGAACCATCCATGAAATGTAAAAATTTGAAGAAACTGAAAGTGAGAAAGATCGGAGAAACGTCAGACTCACCACACCAACCAACCTTTACCTTTTCCCCAAAAGTGACGACACAGTATAAGCAGTTTGATATGAAAGTATTATCCAGATCCTGTTTTTCTTTTTTAAAAGGTAGTCAAAAGCATAAGCTTGATGCTTCTGTATACCTAGATGTGTCTCCCTCAACAGCTTAAAATAAACTTCCAAAAAGTTGCTTCCACAGTTGATTTTTGCAAATTAAGGCATATTGTCTTCACTGACCTTTTTAATTGTGAACTGGACATTCTTTCCTGTTAAAATTGTTGGTTCTAAGTCTTAATAAAAAGGGAAGTGTAAGATGACACATTTAGATAAGATTGAACATTTGAAAAGGAGCGGTGTGCCATGATAGGATCTTAGGTGTGTCATAAAAAATTTTAAAGATCATTAATTAAATTATTTTAGAAAGAAGTTCAAAGCATGATAAGTACATTCTTTTTTTTTTTCTTTTTTCTTTTGGTTAACATAATTTAAATGTGCCATGGAAGTGTAAATATTAGGATCAAGTGTGCCATGAGATAAAAAAGGTTGAAAAACACTGCTTTAGAGCACTATGTTATAATTTCTGCAGGTAAGCTAGGGCAGCAGTGTGCTTCTCTCTGGTAGGAAAGAATCTATTTGTTGCCCATAAATATTTATTGTAAAATCCTAACATCCTAACTCAAAGCCTGGAGTTAATATTTCCTAATCCTTTATGTTTGACAGTGTTTACCTAAAGTTTTTTGGTACTTGAAAGGATTCTTGCTTTTATTTGTAAAAATCCTGACTTCTTGCAAGCTTAATCACCAGGGAGATAGAATAAACAGCCTTAGTTGGCATGCTGGTCAGAAAAATTATAAGTACGGATCACTAGCTTATAGGGTACAGTCTGAGTTTACATAAAAGGATACATATTTATCTCACGCTATGGGTTTCAGGATACCTGGAACTCGCTGGGAAACACCATCACAGTTCAATTGGTTTACAATCGGATAAAGAACTTCTTTGGAACACAGGTCATAAATTATTTGTGGTGGTGATTCTATAACCACCAAGGAAAGGGAGACAGTCTCGGCAATGAAGGCTTTTGATTTTATTGGCTTTATGCTCTGTCATTCAAAGTCATCAAATTGGTGCTCTTCCTAGACTCATAAGTGAGCCCACTTATGAAATGTGACTTCCTCGAAGGTGTGACAGCATTCTGTCTTGCAGTTCTTATTTGTCTTAGTCATCTCAGCATCACCCAGAATCTGGCACACAGTGAAAGTTCACCACATGTTTCTGAGCAGAAAAGAACTTTCTATTTGGTAAGTTACTGCAATTCCTTGTAATAATTTCTGCTCTCAGGCAACTAATCACAGGAATGCTGCTGTAAATAAACAAACTAAGATTTGCCCTGAAAAGTTCACATAGCTACTTCTAGGTTACCTCTTCGGTATCTGTTAATTGAAGATTGGACAGGGATTGGCATACAAGGGCCTGACAATTAAGTTTGTGATCTCATGCTACATACCTCATTGCTGAATATCACTATGGTTACCTTCAAAGTACTATCCTTGGGCAGCTATGTACCAGTGCCAGGGACTGGTTCGCCCTTTAAAGCGATTTTATAACCTTTTTTGGAATGGCCATCAGAGTTGTCATATGAGGTAGGACAATTAAGTTTGTGAACTCATCCTAGAAAAAATGCTTGAAAGGGTAGAGTAGGCCCTGGTGTTGGTGCACAGCTTCCCAAGGGGGGTACTTTAAAGGTGACCGTAGTACTATTCCAGAATGAGGAATGTAGCACTTTTTGTAGGATGAGTTTGTGAACTTAATTATCAGACCTTGTACAACCTGTTCTCTCAGCAAATTTCAAGTATGCAATGTGTCATAATAAACTATTTTTGTCAGTAGGTCTTGAGAACTCGTTCATCTTCTAACCAAAAGTCTGCACTCTCTCATCATCTGCCTATTTCCTCCCTCCCTTGACTGCCCATAATCACCCTTCTATGCTGTTTCTATGAGATTTACACTAAGTAATTTTAATTCCAAGTTTCAGAAAAGAATATCATTGAATGGAAAAGGTCCTTTCTGGGCAGGGGCCACCCTCTATACTCTCCTCTTCAGTCAACACACAGGATGTACAGTATTAAATAAATGGAGGAAAATTAGTAGTTTGTACGTGTTTTTGGATTGTATTATGAGATCTCAAGAGTGTGTTTTTGGTTTAACTGCTCCTTTGGAAGCTTCTACATTAGATTCTGAGGACAGAATGAATGTAGGACCCACCGCTAAACTCAAAAGCCTTCTTGGAGCACATATTTGCAAATGTGATGCTACTGGGTGGGGGTATGGTCAACTGTATTCCCTACTGAAAAGCATTCAAATTCATTTTACATTTAAAACCTTGTGTTTTCCTAAGGTTGCTTTTCCTAAGGGTGCATTCTTGGTGATATTGGCTGAGTACTTACTATGCTCTGGGTGCTGTAAATCCTTAACAGGGTAAATAATGTAAGTCTATTTTATAGATGAAGATTTTGTCTGAAGGCTTGTTTAACAGAGGTAAAATAACTTCTCTAAAATCTAAGCAACATGGCTTAGATTTTTTTCCTTTTTTTTTGAGACAGACTCTCTCTGTCACCCTTGGTAGAGCTGTGACATCACAGCTCACAGCAACCTCACACTCTTGGGCTTAAGCGATTCTCTTGCCTCAGTCTTCCAAGTAGCTGGGACTACAGGTGCCCACCACAACACCCAGCCCAGCTATTTTTTTGTTGTAGTCGTCTTTGTTGTTTGGCAGGCTGGGCCAGGTTCCAATCCACCAGCCCTCCACCCCGACCCGCCGTAGCTGCTGAGTTACAGGTCCTGAACCCTAGATTAGATCTTGATGCAGATATATCTTGTGTTCCTGCTTTATAGCCGGGTTGGTGGCAGGGCTTACTGGAGGTGAAAGAGGAAAAAGCAGCTTTATGTACTAAACCACAAGTCCTTACCTACAGGGTGGCATCAAATGCTTTTTCCTTTGTGGTTGTACCCTGCTATGATGGTTTGTGTACAGCTTGGTTCATTCCTAAAAAAAGTCTTACAAATGTTAATTTTTGAATTCACAATGTTCCCATGAGGAACTGAAGAGAAACACTCTGTGCATTAAACAAGAAAACCACACCGGAGAAGCACAGACTGTCCTGTAGTCCGTTCACGCTGACCTCAAGGAAGCAGTGTGCAAGTGGGAGCAACACCAGCCTGAGCTGAATAATTAAATGCTCTGCTTCTCTGCTTGAAAGAACGGGGTGGGCGTTATTCTCGCATTTCATTATTGGGAGTATTGAAATATTGTTTGAAGGAAATAAAATCTCTAAACAAAAACAAGAAAAGAATGAAGATATTAATAGTGATGATTTACATTACAAAAAGTGGCCTTTTTTTTTTTTCAATGCCTAATGGAATACAACCTCACAGCCATCACAATTTGTTTTAAAAATATATGAACAAAACCTTCTTTAGTAGTGGAAAAGTTTATATAATTTAATTATCTTTCTTTTTTTTTTTTTTTTAATTGTTGGGGATTCATTGAGGGTACAAGAAACCATGTTACACTGGTTGCATTTGTCAGGAAAAGACCCTCTTACAGTCGTGTTTTGCCCCCAAAAGGTGTGGCACACACCAAGACCCCACGACCCTACCCCCCTTACTCCTTCCCTCTCTCTGCTCTTCCTTTCCCCACCCCTCCCTCATTCTTCGTCTCGCTGAGGACAATTAATGACAATTATTGACACGGTGGGGGTGAAGGAAGGGGAGTGCCTTGAACTTCTTTTGAAAATAATTTAATTAATAGATCTTTAAAAATTGTTGCAGCACACCTAAGATCCTTTCATGGCACGTAAGAGGAAAATCACTGCTCTAAAGGCTAATTCTCTTATACAGTAGTAGTTCCCAAGCAAAGAGGCTACCAGATCAGTACACATTGAAATCTATGTCCAGACTGAAGTTTGTAGCTAATGAGTATTGGTTATTATTTAAGGAAAAATGTAGACAGGAAAAATATAGAGAAAAAGAGAGAATCAATCTCTTGGTTTTAGCTTTTCCAAGCTGTTACTCAATCTTCCAGAAGTTAAGAGACATTTGAGAGAAATCTCACAATAGTACATCAGTTGTAGTATTTTCTGACTGTCTCTATAATCTTTTGGGAGCCTG
This sequence comes from Arctocebus calabarensis, assembly GCA_963573935.1. Classification (NCBI taxonomy): domain Eukaryota; kingdom Metazoa; phylum Chordata; class Mammalia; order Primates; family Lorisidae; genus Arctocebus; species Arctocebus calabarensis. The sequence goes on along the minus strand of CAUYON010022897.1, from coordinate 6,752 downwards.
AAGGAGCTTGTCAAGTCTATGCTACCAAATGCTGTGATTTCTGAGCTTTCCACAGGAGACTGGGCTCTCAGGCACAAATCAGAAACAATCTGTCTTTTGCCCAGGTCTCTTACTATAGCCCTACTCCTCATAACTTCTTAATTCTCTTGGACTATGAATGAACTTCACTATGTTAGCACATAAAAGGTTCTCAATAAATGTTTGTTGAATAAATGAAAAAAAATTTACTATAGCCTAATAATCTATTTTTACTACATATTTTCCCCTATCTAGAACAGAACCTGACTTTCCATGTGGAAACATAAAATATCTCAGAGACAATTTTTTTAAAAGTCAATAAATAGAAAAAAGCAAAACAAAATAAGTCAGGTTAGTAAAATCCCTGATACCAACCAATATCCACGTCCCTGGTTTGGATTGAGCCTATTTTGATTCCAGAAATAAATACCAGTTTTTGGTACCAACTAATTCAAGAAGTTTGCTGACTCCATGTGGGATATGAGCCACAAGAACAGAAGCTTCCCCTTTGGTCCGAGGCTTAAGAATGCATTCCCTGTATTCCCCAAAACAGATAGTTCTGGCACGGCCAGATTCCTGTTCCTTCCAAGTGACTCTCATGCAGCAGATTTTAAAATGATCTAATGTGTATAATTAAAGATCCCAGAATTATCTTGTCTCTAATTCTACTAATACCAGAAAACTATGCTTTATTTCAATGCTTAAAAGCAAGAAGTCACAGGATCCTGTCCATATTATGAAGGAAACAAAGTAGGCAATGTAAAAGTTTATTTTAACTGGGGCTTTTGTCTTTAAGCCTGTGCTTTCTACTGTAGCCTATTGGAAGGATTTACTTTTCCTAATTTGGTGGGTCTAAGTAGCTTCAAGTCAAAGCAGACTGTGAGTCTTATTTTGGTCATTCCCCCAGTCTTCCCAGCATTTGCCACTCCAATTTACTGAAAGATCACTCACACTGCCCTGAAGAAAGATAACCTAGAAAAAAATGGCAGGTTAGATTGTGGCCAATATCTACTAACTTGGACTGGGCTAGACCTCAGATAGGCCTTAGAGGCTACACAGTGTCTAAACAGCGCCTGTCAAACATGGCTTATTTATGGAAACTGGCGTATGTTTATTAATACTTCCTGTCCACTTAATGGATGCATTTTCACAATACTAAAATACTATGGTTTTATATAGTCTAAGAGAATGAGCAAAAGTCACGTAATGAAATTTAAAAACCTATTGTGACAACAAAGAGCCAACACTGATTTTTCTGTCAGGCTTAAAACATAAATATTTGCTAGTGATTAAAGATAAAGTTTTGCAGTTGGAAGATTTTTAATCCAAATTTTTGGCCTGGCATTCAAAGATTAATAATATAGACCTATAGTATTTGGAACCAAGTCACACATGACTTGAAGTGTCTTTGTGAGAAATGATGTAGAGTCTCTCTTAAGACTAAAGTAATTAAGTTTTTTTTTTTTCCAATATCCAGCTAGGTCTTAGACTCTCAGTATTACTACTGAGAAGACTTTAACTTCAACAATATTACAAGTGCAAATGCTGTCTTAAGCTAAACATTGTTCATGTTATGCTAAAAAAAAAATTATGTCACTGGAAGCATACCTCCCCCACACAACAGAATAAACAGAAGGTACCCCAAAATATATATACATTGTAAGAAAGAAAAACAGTTTTCAATTTGTAATACTCAAGTCACATTTGACTTTTGCAATTGCAAGAGGAGTTCAAAGTGATTTGTATTCTTTTATTGTCAGTATATATTGAGTATTGCAATTTAAATATAGTTTGTTTCTTTCTTAAAATGTGTATACTTAAAGTTGGCACCTTCTGTAAATTCAAATCAAATACATATTTTTTCTATCTGGATTCATTTTACTTAAGTTTTCTGTTGCTTGGAGCAGTACTTACACACCTAAGCAAACTCAGTGTAATTAGAATATCATTTAAATCTGTAATGAACATTTGGATGTAAGAGGATATAAGATAAATATGTTACTAGTTGAATAAGTAATTATTTAAAATGTGCTATAAGCAGATTTGACCAAATGATATCCTATTAAATATAAATATTTTAATCATAAATAAATCACAATTCTAGCAGAAATAATGTACTAAAAGACTTGAAAAACAGCAAAATGATCCATTTCTTTTCTTGCATCTTATTGGAAAGAATATGTATATCTCTCTGTGAGTTGTCTTCTTTATGTGTTTGTGGTCTATGCCAAAGAGAACATAAGATTTTGTGCAATAAGATGACACTGCTGCTTGCATAAATGTTTTCAGTTGATTAGAATTTTAAGATGTATCAAATATACTTGTTTGCAATGGCTAGACATGTTTTTTATGATATTCAGTGCAACTTGTATTACTGAATTTTCTTTCTTTTTCTTGTTTCTTGGTCTTTCCCCACAAACCTACTAGGAAAAAGAGACTTTCTTCCATATTTAATGTGGGTACATTAAAACTTTGGGGATCCTAAGCTCTCTCTTAATATGCATGAGTTCTTCAAAAGTCTGAATAAGAATAATGCAGTTTTTAAAAAAGTGATTCTTTACTACCTTTTTACTAGAATATAATTAATAGTCAGAGATAATGCATAATGCCAGATAATGGACTCCATCAGGTAAAGAGCATGCCACTAAATCCTTGTACTACTATACAAATAATAGTTTTCCAAGAAAACATAACTTTAAATGAGCAAAAAGTCTTCCAATCATGCTGTTGTGTTGACTTTTCTTTAGTAAGAGAAGAATGACATTGTTGTGTATGGTTTTTCTTTGGATTGGCTTCAGGGGCCATAAAACTTTAATTTGTATATAAAAAGAATATATACATGTGTATAGGATTAAAAAAGAAAAAACATGCCTGAGAATTTGTGGTATTGAAAAGACTGCAGAATGTAAGAACAAAAAAAGGAAAGAAAGAACGAAAGCAAGCAAGCAGATGCTAATTTAAATGAAATTAATACTAACTATTTCCATACACTAAGAAAATGCTCCAGATAGCTTTCTGAAACAAGATACTATGTTCCGGTTGGCTTGCAGTACCATGGGACCATTTTGTGTGCTTTTTGCCTCCATCAGTTATCTTTAGTAATGCCCTTCCTATTTTACATTGATGTTTATATAACTATATTGATAATAATATTGCTCTATCAAGTTCAGATTAACATCTCAAAGGCCTGAAAAACTCTCCTTCAATGTCTTATTTCAGGCAACTGGCTCCTTGGGTTCTTCCACATTTCATGCATAACTTCATCTCTGGAAGCAATAAAAGGGAAGAGCTAGTGAATTCAAATGTGGTATTGCAGATTTCCCACAATGTTGTGAGGTTCTGGGCTTTTGCTGTCAAAACATTAGAGATTGTTTAAAGGTATTTAGTTAGATATGTCCTTGTGCCTTGAATAGTTTTCTATTTCACTTGACTTAGTGAGTTATCACAGAGGAAGGAAGGCATTTTTTAATAAAGAACTCATTATTTTTAGGAGAAAGTTACTTTTCTTGAAGTTCTTCCCATTTGGATCAAGCATAATTGATAATATTTTGAGATTCTTTACAGCATTGTTTTCCAAATTGAACAATATACCCTGTACATGTGTTGGGATATTGACTTAGCAAGACTAGACCAGCAATTAAAATTAAAACTTAAAATATAGTAGGTTAGGCCTTTTCCTTGCTGCAAAAATATATTTTGACTTGTATATTTATATCTTTTTCTTCATCAGTAAACCTTGTTTCATGCTTAAAAAAATATAGTAGGTTAACTCAACTACAACTGAAGAGAAGCTATCAGCCTTCATTGCAGTGTCTTTATTTCAATTACATATATATGTTAGTTTGTGCATATGTTTGTTGAATCACAAAAAAGTACTTTTTATACTGCATTTTTATGAGAAATACTTGCAAAACACTTGTTTTTTGCAATATAATTTCATTAATGTTATGCTTTTACCAAAGGGTCAATGATTCATCCTAGGAAAACTGCCTCCTTTGTAGACAGACACATACCTATACGGCAAGAGAGCTGTAAATATTAATTTCATAGATGATACCAGTCACACCAAAGATCGCTATCAAAGATATTAGGAGGAGAAAAATAATATGTGCCATTATTCAGAATACACACCCCTCAGTCTTCTATAGGCTTGTTGATTAGATTGTAAGCTATTTAGAGTCTCACAAAGAGAAATTGTCTTTCAGACAAAACATACTCTCTTCTTGTCTGTGTCTAAAGAGTGACTGGGGGGACAGAAGGTTAAATGAGAAGTTTGCTACTTTCTCAAACAAGGTTTTAAACTGTTGAGATTATTTTTATTTTTTTTAATTTCAAAATATGAAGGAGGTGCAATTATTTTTGTTACATGGACACGCTGTTTAATGCTTAATGAAGGGCTTTTAGAACATTAGAATACTGTTCATTGTTTCCAATTGGTAAATTTTTATCCCTCACCCTCCTCTTCTCCACCCCTTCTTGGTTTCCAATGTCCTTTACAGCTCATTGTGCCTGTGTGTGCCCACTGTTCAGATCCCACTTACTAGTGAGAACATGTGGTATTTTTTTTTCCATGCCTGAGATACTCAATTTAGGGTAATGGTCTCTAGTTCCATCTAAGTTGCTGCAAAAGACATTATTTCATTCCTTTGTATGGCTGAGTAGTACTCCATGGTGTATGTACATACCATTTGTTCTTTATCCATTCATGAGTTGATGCACACTTGGGTCGATTCCAAATCTTTGGAATTGTGAATTGTGCCACAAGAAATATTTGAGCACAGATGTCTTTTGGATAAAGTGACTTCTTTTCCTTTGGGTAGTGGGAATACTGGATTGGATAGTAAGTCTACATTTATTTCACTGAGGAATCGCCACACTATTTTCCATAGAGGTTGTAATAGTTTGCAGTCTCACTAAGAGTGTTGAGCACTCCTTTCTGTCTGCATCCATACCAGTGATGATTGTTTCTTGACTTTTTAATGGTCATTCTGATAAGTGTAAGTGGTGTTCCATTGTTTAAATGTGAATTTCTCTGATAATTAGTGGCATTGAGCATTTTCCCCCATATTATTATTTTGCCATTCATCTATCTTTTTTTGAAAAGCCTCTGTTCATTTCTTTTGCCTACTTTTTGATGGGGTTGCTTATTTTTTTCATGATAATTTCTTTGTAGATTATGGTTATTAGTCATTTCTCAGATAAACAGTTTGCAAATATTTCCTCTCATTCTGTAGAATTTGTGTTTACTCTGCTGATTATTGCTTTTGCTGTAAGGAAGCTTTTTAATTTAATTAAATCCCATTGATTTATTTTTATTGTCTCAGTATTTGCCTTTGGGGTCTAAGTCATAATTCTTTGCTTAGGCTGATGTCTTCAAGAGTTTTTATTATATTTTGTTCTAGAATTTTTATGCTTCCATGCCTTACATCTAAGTTTTGTATCCACTTTGAATTAATTTTTGTATATGGTAAGAGATTGGGTCCTATTTCATTTTTCTGCACGTGACTATCCAATATTTCCAACATCATTTGTTGAATAGTACAATATATTGTTGTCTTCTTTGTTAGAGATCAGTTGATTGTAGGTAGATGGTTTCATTTCTGGGTTCCCTATTTTGGGGTCTGTGTTTCTACTTTTATGCCACTACTGTGCTGTTTTGGTTACTATAACCTTGCAGTATAATTTGAGGTCAGGTAATAAATTGCTTCCACATTTGTTCTTTTTGCTTAAGATTGCTTTGGCTATTTGGGCTTTTGAAATTTTTTTGGTTCCAATATAAATGAAGTTTATGAGGATTTTTCTATATCTGCAAAATATGGTGTTGGTAGTTGGATGAGGATTATGTTGAATCTGTAAATGATCTTGGGCAGTATGGAAATGTTAATAATGTTAATTCTACCAACTCACGAGTGTGGATATTTTTCCATTTGTTTGTGTCATGTACAATTTATTCAGTATTTTTCATTGTAAATATCTTTCACCTCCTTGGTTAAGTATATTCCTAGATATTTTATTTTCTTTGTAGCTACTATAAATGATATTTAGTCCTTGATTTTATTCTCAGCTTATCAATTTTAGTATATAGAAGTGTTACTGATTTGTGTATATTGATTTTTAACCTGAGACTTTACTAAAATTATTCATCAATTCCAGCACTCTTTTAGTGGAATCTAGAGTTTTCTAGATCCAAGATGATTTCATTAGCAAACAGGAATAGTTTGATCTCCTTTCCAATGTGAATGCCCTTTATTTCTTTCTCTTGCCCGATTTTTCTGGATAGAAATTCTAGTACTATGTTGGATTGAAGTGGTGACAGTGGCACCCTGATTTCAGGTCTTAGGGGAAGTGCCTCAACTTTTCCCCATTCAGTATGATATTGGCTATGAGTTCATTTTCATGTCTTGTCCATTTTTAATTTGCAATCTTATGACTTGTTTTTATTCAAAGTACAGCTTAGAAAATGCCATAGAATTCTTTAAATTTTGAGTATTCAAAAGAAAGGTTAGGGAATTTTACTCTTCTGAAATAACTTCAAAATAAATTTCATTCCTGTATGGTCACCCTACTTTTTTTTTTTTTTTAACTTTTTTTTTTTTTTTTATTGTTGGGTATTCATTGAGGGTACAAGAAACCATGTTACACTGGTTGCATTTGTTAGGAAAAGACCCTCTTACAATCGTGTTTTGCCCCCAAAAGGTGTGGCACACACCAAGACCCCAAGACCCCACCCCCCT
>CAUYON010022896.1:0-14956 GCA_963573935.1 Arctocebus calabarensis | reverse complement strand
TTAAAATTGGTCTGTTCAGGAGATCTATTTCATCTGAACTAAGTCTAGGGAGAGGGTGTGATTCTAAATATTGATCCATTACCTTCACCTTGTCAAATTTCTGGGCATAAAGTTTCTGGTAGTATTCAGAGATAATCTCTTGTATTTCTGTGGCATCAGTTGTTATTTCCCCTTTATCATTTCTAATTGAGGTTCCTAGAGATTTTACCTTTTGATTTCTAGTTAGTCTAGCCAAAGGCTTATCTATTTCATTTATTTTTTCCAAAAACCAATTCCTTGTTTCATTAATTTTCTGAATGATTCTTTTGTTTTCAATTTCATTGATCTCTGAGTTAATTTTGGATATTTCTTTTCTTCTGCTGGGTTTAGGCTTAGATTGTTCTTCTTTTTCCAATTCCATCAGATGGCTTGTGAGTTTGTTGATATGCTCTCTTTCTGTTTTTCAAATGTAGGCTTCTAAAGTGATAAATTTTCCTTCAGGACTGCTTTTTGCTGTATCCCATAGGTTTTGGTAGTTTGTATCTTCATTGTTGTTATACTCAAGGAAGTTAATGTTTTCCTTTTTTATTTCTTCCTGTACCCAAGTGTCATTCAGCATAAGGTTGTTTAACTTCCATGCCTTTGTGTGAGGTTGAGCATTTTTGTTGGAGTTGAGTTCCACTTTTAGTGCCTTGTGGTCTGAAAAGATGCAAGGTAGAATTTCAGTTGTTTTGATCCTGCTGAGGTTTGTTTTGTGTCCTAGGATATGATCAATTCTGGAGAATGTTCCATGGGACAATGAGAAGAATGTATATTCTGTATCTTTGGGATGGAATGTTCTATATACATCTATCAAGCACAGTTGTTCTAAAGTCTCATTTAAATCTCTAATATCTTTATTTAAGTTCTGTTTAGAGGATCTGTCTAGCTCTGAGAGAGGGGTGTTGAAGTCCCTTGTTGTTATGGTGTTATTGGATATCATGTTGCTCAGACTAAGCCAGGTCTGTTTCAAGAATCTGGGAGCATTTAAATTGGGTGCATAAATATTTAAAATTGAAATGTCTCCTTGTTGTATTTTTCCCTTAACCAATATGAAGTAACCATCATTATCTTTTTTGACTTTAGTTGCTTTAAATCCACATGTATCTGAGAATTAAGATTGAAACCCCTCTTTTCTTCTGAATTCCGTTTGCCTAAAAAATTGGATTCCAACCCTTAACTCTGAGTTTTAATTTGTCTTTTGACACGAGATGTGTTTCCTGCAGATAGCAAATAGATGGTTTGTGTTTTTAATCCAATCAGCCAGTCTGTGTCTCTTCAGTGGGGAATTCAAGCCCTTGACATTTATTGAGATAAATGATAAGGGTGGCAGCATTCTATTCATCTTATTTTGTGAAAGTCCGTTGGTTAGTTTTGTCTTTTGCATCTTTGTGGGAACAAGGCTGTATCCTGTCATTTCTGGATATTTACTTTGTTGAAGGTCCATTATGATGTGTGTAGGTCAGGTTGAAATATTTTCTGCAAAACTGGTCTTGTTGTGGCAAATTTCCTCAATGTTTGCTTATCAATAAAAGATTTGATTTCTCCATCAATTTTAAAGCTTAGTCTGGTGGGGTATAGAATTCTGGGCTGGAAATTGTTCAGTGTAAGTCGGTTAAAGATAGATGACCATTGTCTTCCGGCTTGAAAAGTTTCATTAGAGAAGTCCATGGTCACGCTGATAGGTTTGCCCCTGTAGGTCAGTTGGCGCTTACTCCTGGCAGCTTGCAAGATCTTTTCTTTTTCTTGACTTTAGATAAATTCATTACAATATGCTTTGCAGAAGTTCTGTTTGAGTTGAGGCGTCCAGGGGACTGATATCCCTCTGAAAGGAGTATGTCAGAATCTTTGGTAATATTTGGGAAGTATTCGTTAATAATATTCTCTAGAATGGCTCCATTCCTCTGGGGCATTCTTCTTCCCAGGGAAAGAATGCCCCAGAGGAATACTATAACTTGTATGTTTCAATGCTTCATAGAGTCCCACAATTCCATCAGTGAACATTCTGCTTTCTCTCTCTTCTTTTCGGCCTCTTTAACTATCTGAGTTACCTCAAGAGCTTTATCCTCTACCTCTGAGATTCTTTCTTCTGCATGGTATAATCTGTTACTGATACTTTCTGTTGTATCCTTAAGTTCCCTAATTGACTGCTTCAGTTCCTTCAGTTCTGCTATATCCTTTCTATATTCTTCGTATTGTTCATCTCTTATTTGATCCTGTTTTTGAATTTCCTTTTGGTTATCATCCACTTTCTCGGCAGTTTCCTTCCTTGTTTTCATTATCTGTATTTTAAATTCCCCTTCTGTCATTTCTAACATTTCTTAATAAGGGGAATCTTCTGCGATAGCTATCTCACAATCCCTAGAAGGGGTTACTCTGGCCTGGGATTTTATGTTGCCAGGATTTTTCTGCTGATTCTTCTTCATGAATGCTTTCTTATATCTGTTTCCTTACCCTAATTTTCCTTTCACTTCTTCTTGCTCTTTAAGTTACTGTACCACTGGCCTAAAGTTTTAATGAGTCCTTTTGGTATGAGACCAGAAGAATTAAAAGATTGAAGAGCGAGAAGGGAAAAAAGAATTAAAGAACAGAAAAAAAAAAAAGAAAGAAGAGGGAATGAGCATAAGGAAATACCGACAAAAAGAAGAAAAGCATTGAAAGAAAGAAACAAGAGAAATATAAGTGTGTAGTTGGATACAATGTCCCAACCTTAAAGACTCCCAACCTTGGGGGTGCTAGGTTGGGTGATTCCCTTGAAGTCAACAGCTCTTTGCCAGCCAGCTCAGACACAATGCCCCACCTCCACCAGGTAGAGAGGAAAGACAGAAATACTGTAAATTGAATCAAAACAAACAAGCAAAGACCCTTATGGGATAAAATTTGGGGGAAAATAAAAACAAATAATAGGGACAGAAACACCAGGAAAAATGAAATTCTAATTGTTAAAGAAGGCAAAAAATGGAAGATTGTATTTAAACTAGAATGGTGAAAAGGAAAAAAAATGTCAAGGAAAAATGTTGAAATTTAAAAAAAACCCAAAAAACAAGGCGGCACCTGTAGCTCAAAGGAGTAGGGTGCTGGCCCCATATGCTGGAGGTGGTGGGTTCAAACCCAGCCCTGGCCAAAAACTGCCCCCAAAACCCCCAAACCAAGAAACCAAACAGTATATATATCTTGCTAAGTATTGACTGGGCAACAGGTGATCTTCTGAGGTATGAGCTGTTAATCACAACATTGATACAGCTCTATGAGATGGGGACTGGAGACCTCTGCTGATTTCTCAGACCCTGCTGGCTTGGGCGCCCAAAATGACTTCTCAGCCCACTCAAAAGACCCTCCAAGTCATGAACCTTGGCCAAGCAGAAGCTTTCCAGGGAAAGCACTTATCCCTGGGATCTCTCCTGGTGTGGCTGCCTGCTTATCCTGTGCGCCAAATCCAGTCTCCCTCTATGCCCCCAAGGGCCATGGCTGTCAATCTGCCCAACATTTGGATCTCCACACTTGCCCAGCGCCTCAATCCCCACCTTTGGGCAGCTCAGTCACTAGATTACTCGCCCAAGGTCTCCTGGCCGATCCCAGCGCTACAACACGCAGGGGCAGCCCACAGCTGAACGATATTAGCTCCTTTCCGGCTCAGCAGCTCAGTCTGGGACACCAGACAACTCCCAAAGTCATCCACACACTGGCCCAAGATCTCCCAAGGCAGTTCAATCGAGTGTCCAAGTCTAATAAAACCAAAACAGCCCCTAGATAAGGCTTTTCCTGCTTGCAATCTCGCCTTTACTATGATTATAGCTCTAGGCAGCCTCCAACCGAATAAATACACCTACCACTTGCCAGTTTTCTACCACTTCTGTCTTCCTTGTGGGGTCCAGAAGTTTCTCACTGACTTCGTGTATCACCAAGGGGAAGCCTATAGGTGAAACCCACTGGCTAGAGATGCCTGAAGTCCTGTCTCCTCACTCTCATTGTGTCCAGGCTGCACAGAAGCTACTACTCGGCTGCCATCTTTAATTCGGTGTGTTGTATATGGTATTGTTGTGCTATGTAAAAAGTCACCTTCTCCTCGCCTTATGCAGTTGTATTGTTCTTTTCTTTTAGCTGTATTTTGTGTTATGATTAGAAAGCCTTTTTGTTATATTCATATTAAAGAAATTCATCTGTATTTTCTTCTAGTAGTTACTAAAGTTTCATTTTTTTCATGTAGATTTCTTACCCATTTGGGTTTTATTCCTGTGTTTATGGAGTTTGTTCCTGGGGATGCTATGAGCTAGTGATCTGATTTTATCTTTTCTAAATCATTTATCAATTGTCTGAGTACCATGTATTAGAAAGGCCATCTTTGTTCTAGAGATATAAGATGTAACTGTCATTACATGCTACACTTCTACATGTACTTGGGTCTGTTTCTGGACTTAATTTATTCCACTAGGCTGTTTACATATTCCTGTGTCACTGTCATACTGTTTTAATTACAGAGACTTTGTAAAATGTTTTAATATCTCAGAAGGCTAATCCATCCTTGTAGATTTACTTTTTGGTGTTTTCCATCTATTTTTCCATGTTCATTTTTCCATATGAACTTTGGTATCAGATTTGTCTAACTCCAGAAGAAAAGCTTGTTGGTGTTATAAATTAATTTGAGAAGAACTGACTTGTTTGTTGCATTATCTTATTTGAATAACAAATGTGTTTCATTTGTTCAAATCAACTTTTGTATCTTCTAGTTTTACTTATATAGGCTTTTAACATTTCTCACATTTGTTCTTACTGTGTGTGTTGTTTAGTTTTTCTCACCTCTCTCCTGTCCTCTCTCATCCCCTTACAACAGGTTACCTTACAACAAGCTCAGTTCTTACCATTGTATCACCCTTCTTTCGTGGAATTTAATTATTCTTGTTTTCCTTCCTTAATGTTAACTGTTAATAGATGATTGTAGCCAGAAAATAAAATCTGATAAATTGACCAGTCTGTTTCTATTATCATAAAATAGGAAATTTCTCTTACAACTTAAAAATCTATAATTTAACATCTTCCATTTATATAGTTGCTGCTTGAGATTATATTGAATAATAGTGAGTTTCCAGCAAAAGGTTGAAATGGGATCTTCTCCCTTCCCTATTAAATGAACCAACCTGCTGAACCTCCTAGTCAGCAGAGAGAGGCAGTTTGTTTTGGTGAAATAAAAAGAAAACCAAGAATAATTATCCCCATGTCAGTACTCACACAAAACTGTAAGACAGTGAGGTTTTAAAATAATTTCTAGTATAAGAAGCTTCATTTCAGTATTATTTTATCTACAATTTGAATGGCTTTTTCCCTCTGTGATCATTATTCTGCGACCTAACTAAACTTCCTCACTTGGGCAGTTTGGAAGTACTTGTGATAGAAAATGCTTGTGTAGGGGTACAATTCATCTAGGTACCAAATTAAAGTGGGAGACCTTACTATTGCTACAGGCAAAAGCTCACCCTATCACATATCCTGTTGTGGTTGTTGAAACTGGCTTTTCCAATTTGAAAATCAGTAAGTTGCAATTTTAATTAATTAGTAATCTTAGCTTCATAAACTATTAATCTTAGTTCTCCCTTGAACTAAGTGATAGATTTCAGATCTCTTACTTGTTCTATGGTTCGGATGTGGAAGTGGGGATGTGAAGTATTACTGTTGTTCTGTTTTGTTCTGGATGTGAAATATTACTGTTCTGAAAGTGAAGTCCTACTTATAATGTAAACCATTTTGGAGAGTGAGAAAAGATAAATGGCTGTTTTTGATTCTTAGGATATAATTATTCTTTGAATATATTCTGGAAAGAAACTAGAGGAAGAAGACTTTGCTGCACTACTTAGTTTTCAAAGCTTGAGCATATCCATTAATTTTATAAGCCTCAGGTTTAATCATCTATAAAGTGGGGAAAAGTATTACTACAGCAGTGTTCTGGCCCAATGTTTGTTTGTTTGTTTATTAAATCATAAACACATAGATTGTGTATATATTAATGCATTTATGGGGTACAATGTGCTGATGTCATATAGAATTAGGAACATTTACATCACACTGTGGCCCAATGTTTGGTTTGTAAAATAGCTCAGTAAGTATTGCTGTGTTTTCTTCAGTATTATGTGAATCAAATAAAACAAAGTATTATGAGAACATTTGTAAGTTTTAAAACTCCTTATAACTAAGCTCTATTGTCTTTATATTTAGGGGCTTGAACTACTATAAACTGTTATTTATGTGGGTTTCATTTCCTATTTGGGTAGCTTCCTCTTAAATTTAGTAGTGTATTTTCAGGCACTTGATTATTTGTATTTATATGGCTATTTAAGTCATTTGTGGAAAATATAGTCACTAATAAAACTGACAGGCAACTGAAAAAAGTAGTAATCTTTATTTGTGCTATGTGTAGCAATGTTCCTTGCATTATGGAAACTTGTCATTACAAAATGGAAGCTAAAACCAGGTGTAGGTTCAAGGGAACGATAGCAGATTGGATAAATAGGAGATGTCTTGTACTAAAAGTACAGCTCTAAGAAAGTAACAGCATGGCCTCAAACCAAAATTGTCCTGCTGGAGAAGTCAAGTTTCTTCGTGGAAAAGACCTCCCTTAAGTGTGCTGCCATGCCTAGTTGCTGTCTGGGAGCAGCCCATGGGAAGCTTGGCTCAGCCCTAAAGAGAGAATGAGTTTGGTAATTCCGATGCTATTTTGCCTATGGGATATTTAAGAGGCACATTTTCATAGTTGTAATACAAAGTTTATTAAGGATATAGACTGTTTTATGCTGTCCACCACAACAGTAAAGATATTCATACTGCCCTTTTATAAGGACTTCTTTCTTTGCCATCCTTCTACCCCTAGCACCCAGGATAACCTCTGGCAACAACCACTAATCTGTCCTCCATTTCTATACTTTTTTCTTTCAAGTATGTTACTTTAGGTTTGGCGCCTGTAGCTCAGCAGCTTAGGGCGTGAGCCACATACACCAGAGCTGGCGGGTTTGAACCCAGCCTGGGCCTGCCAAACAGTAATGACAATTACAAAAAAAAAAAGCCAGGCATTGTGGTGGGCACCTTTAGTCCCAGTTACTTGGGAGGCTGATGCAAGAGAATCGCTTAAGCCCGGGAGCTTGGGGTTGCTGTGAGCTGTGATACCACAGCACAGCACTGTACCAAAGGCGACATAGTAAGACTCTGTCTCAAAAAAAAAAAAGAAAGAAAGAAAAGAAAAAACAACAAAAAAGGAATTTTGTATTAATGGAATCACATATAGTATGTAATCTTTTGTATTTTTTGTTTGTTTGTTTGTTTGTTTGCTCAGCGTGGTTTTCTGGAGATTAATTTATGTCATTCCATGTATCAATGATTTTTTTTTTATTGCTGAAAAATTATTTCCACAGTACAGATATACTATAGTTTATCCATTCACCCACTAAAGGACATCTGATAGCTATTCTGAATAAAGCTGTTTTAAATTTTCATTTGCAAGTCTTTGTGTGAAAGTAAATTTTCATTTTTATAGGTTATAAGATCAAGAATGCAATTGCTGGAATCCTGGGTGTTATTGAGGAAGGAGCTGACATGATTTCTTGATAGGTTGATTGTGAGGGCTCAAGACTAAGGTTTTTGGCCTGGGCAACTGGAGGCCTAAAATTGGCAGCATTTAACATGGACAAGGCCCAATTGGAGCACATTTAAGGGAGATTGGGAATTTTGCTTAGGACAAGTTGAGGTGTATATTATTCACAGAATTGTCAGATAGACAGTTGGAATTCACAGAAGAGGTCTGGTTTAAAGATAGACAAAAGTCCTGAGACTAGAAAAGGTAATAGAAACAAGCTGAAAAGAAGTGAGTATAAACTGAGTTGTGGCTACTTCATTGTTTAAAAAATAGGGAGATTACGGGGCGGCACCTGTGGCTCAAAGGAGTAGGGCACCAACTCTATATGCCAGAGGTGGTGGGTTCAAACGTAGCCCCGGCCAAAAACTGCAAAAAAATTAAAATTAAATAAATAAATAAATAATTGGGAGATTAGGAAGAACTGGCTAAGAAAATTGCAAATTTGGCCAATGAGGAAGGAGAAAAACCAAGGGAATTTAGTGTCTGTTTTTTTTTTTTTTTTGAGACAGAGCCTTAAGCTGCCACCCTGGATAGAGTGCCATGGCATTACAGCTCTCAGCAACCTCCAATTCCTGGGCTTAAGCAAGTCTCTTGCCTCTGCTTCCCAAGTAGCTGGGACTATAGACACCCTCCACAACACCCGGCCCTTTTTTTGTTGCAGCCGTCATTGTTGTTTGGTGGGCCCAGGCCGGAATTTAGTGTCTTAAAGAAAGCATTTCAAGGGCGGGGGGAGTGACATACCAGGTTTAAATATCACCTCTGCTGTTTGCTTGTAAATTCCTTAAACTCTCCATCCCTGTTCCCCTTCTTAACTAGGTCTAATGATGTTACCTTCCTACCTGATAGGTTTGTGTAGAGTCTTAAAGATACAAAAGTGACAGTGCCTGTCTCACAGTCATTTCTCAGTATTCTGTAGTTGTTGGTGTCATAATTGTTATTGCTGATAATACACTATTTTGGGGTTTTTTTTTTTAGAGAACAGAGTTTTACTTCATCTCCCTCGGTAAAGTGCTGTGGCATCACACAGCTCATATCAATTCCTGGGCTTAGGTGTCTCTTGCCTCAGCCTCCCTAGTAGCTGGAACTACAGGCACCCGCCACAGCGCCTGGCTATTTTTTTTGTTGAAGTTTGGCTGGGCCCGGTTGGAGCCTGCCACCCTCGAAATAGAGGGCCGGTGCCCTACCCACTAAGCCACAGGCGCCACCCAATAATATACTATTATTATATTGGCTTTCAAAGATAAAGGTTTAAAGGAATGCACATTTAAATTAGCGTTGACTTACGTGGTAGGTAGGGGCTTTGAAAGCTAAGCATTCAATGACCTGGTGTTCAGCCATTATAGCAGTCCATATTTGCTGACAGGATATAGAAATCTTTTAGTACCTTTAGGCTTTACAGGTATCCTTTCTGTCTTTTCTCTTTCTGTACTGGGCAAGTAGTTTGTGTAGCTGGTTGGGGAAAGTAGCATGCATGAATCCTACTTATTTCTATAAAATTGCAGATTTGTTGTAGAAAAGTTTAAGACTATCTCAGCAACATGTTATTTTGTAACTGTAATTTATAATTTTTAATTTATACAATAATTCAAATGTTAAAGGAAAATGTCATAAATTTCCAGAACATTGGTCCACAGTTTAATATAGGCAGTCACTGTGTATGTGATGTATATGTACATGTACTGAGTACAAAATTGAGATTGAATGTAAGAAACTTTCCTTCCTTGGCTTCTAGGGCAGACACTGGCAAAAGATAGGCCTGCCACCTGTTTTTTGTAAATAAAATTGTATTGGAAGACAGCTACATCCATTCTTTTACATATTGTCAACAACTGCTTTTCCATTACAACTGTTGAGTAATTGCAGCAGGATCGGTATGGTCTATAAGCCTATAGAATTTTTTTTATCTGGCCCTTTATAGAAAATGTTTACTAAACCCTTTTCTAGGGTATTATTTTTGTGGTTCATCTCTTCACTCTCAATTTCTTATATTGATTTCTTTCATCTGCTTAAATACTGATATTCTCCAGAATCCTTGAATATTTTACCTTTCTTGGGGCTTATGTGACACCACTGCCTAAGTTCTACTTTGTGACTAATTTGTTTTGAGTTATCCTACATAGACTTTTCTGTTGCTGGGGAGGCTGGTCAGTTCCTTTCTTACTTTACAGGTTGCACATCCCAAATCTGAAATTCGAAATGCTTCAACATCTGAAACTTTTTGATCACAGACATTATGCTTAAAGGAAACGCTCATTGGAATAGTTCAGATTTTAGATTTTTGGATTCATTATGCTCAACTGGTAAAGATAAAGCAAAATCTGAAAAAAAAAAAACAAAATCCTGGGACACTTTCTGGTCGCAAGCATTTCAGTTAAGGGATACTCAACCTGTATAGGCAATTTTGTATACTCCCATGGCTTCAAGAACCACATAGCACTATTGCTAGAGAATAAGATGAACCTATCAGATTTCAGATTGCATTCTGAACCTTTCACTTCAGTGTCCGTTAGTCATTTCAAAATGAACATGTCCCATACTAAACTTACTCCCTCCTGCTTGCAAAACAGCTTCCTAGGCCAGTGAACTCTACTACCATGTTAACAGTCATATGGATCAGAAGTCTGTTATGACCTTCCCCTTTCCATTTACTAATCTGATAGTGGCAAGTAATCAAATAATATTGATCTTGCCTGTCAGACTCATTTTCTTTCTTCCAGTTTTGCTTTTTGTACCTCAGTGCAGGTCCTAGTTTTATTAAGATATTCCCCTCTGTAGTAACTTTTTCCCCATAACCTATTGTCTTCCCTGAATAAATCTCTTGCTTAAAACATATTAGTTTCTTTATTTGTGACTTATAATATTTAAATTCTTTAGCTTTGTATTTAAGATTTTCTATCTGATTGCTTTCCAAAATTTTACAAAGTAGTAAGCAAATTTTTCTTAGCTCCTGTCCCCCAGTATCCATAGCACTTTGAGTGAGCTTAACTTTATCACATTCTGTTAAAGTTATTGATTTGCTTACCCATTAGTATAAGAAACATTTAAGGATTATGAATTTTTGTATGATCAGGGCTTCAGTTCTGACATAGTTGACTTCAAAATATTTGTTGTACACAAAGAGTTTTGTTTTGGGTTTTTGTTTTTGTTTTTTGAGACAGAGTCTCAAGCTGTCGCCCTGGGTTGAGTACTTTGGTATCACAGCTCACAGTAACCTTCAACTCTTGGGCTTTAAGCGATTCTCTTTCCTCAGCCTCCCAAGTAACTGAGACTACAGGAGCCCGCCACAACTCCTGGCTATTTTTTGGTTGTAGTTGTCATTGTTCTTTGACAGGCCCAGTCTGGATTCGAACCCGCCAGCTCCGGTGTATGTGGCCGATGCTGAGCTACAGGCACCAAGCCCACATAGAGTTTTATTTTTAAGTGATTTTTAAAAGCCAATTATAGAGTCTTTTAGTATTCCTAAATTTACTGTGGAGTCAAAGATTTAGAGAAAGATTAAATATGTTCTCAGTACTAAAATGATTACTGAGGCTGAATACTGAAACTTTGGATAGGTCTAATTTTTTGCAGATGATGTATTTTGGGAATATATTCTTTAACGCAAAACCTTTGAAGTGAATCCTATTTTATTAGATTTTATGAAATTAGAGCATTTTGTGGTAGGAGAAAAGATCTCCTGATAGAAAAACTTGGAAGAAGAAAAGATGACAGCCATATGCTGCCTACCATACACCCACAGTATTAAGCTTGCTGATTGTTTCCCTCACCTAAAAGTTCACTTTTCTTTTATTGAACTTTACATAATGGCACATAAAGTACCCTTCTGGAAATCCCTTGACTCCATGCTTTTAGTTCCCAGAAGTTTTTCTTCCTCCTCCTTTTTTTTTTTTTTTTTTTTTTTAAGTGTGAGGTGCCAGATAATGTAAAAAAGAATAAAAGCTGTGTCTGCTTTAGAGGTGGACATATATTAAGGGTTATTGTTAAAACAAAAGGATACGTCTTTAAAAGTGTCATTCAGAGTTTTTATACTAGTATATTTTTTCCATCTTGTGTAGTCATTTTATTTTTTAAGTAATCGTGGCATTAGTAAGAGTCTAGTTTCCATGTCTTTTCTATATTGGAAAAAATAAATGCCTTTATTGACAGGTCATTTACCACAGTGGATTTCAGATTTTTAACTGTGATCTCATGGTAGGAAATGCATTTATAGTGTAGACCTGTGCTTAGAAAAATAATTATAAGTTTCATGAAAAAGTTTCTGTTCTTACAATATGTAAAGTTAAATTCTAGTCTTCTTCCTCACTCTGATTGGCTGGAACTCATAGTTTGGAAAATAACTGGTCTACAATAAGTTGGAAGGTTGCAGCAATTATAGGAATAGGGGATTTACTTTGTCAAAGACAAAGTAGCCTGTTCTGAGAGCTTTGTGGGTAACACAAAGACACAAAATTCAACTTTTGTTCATAAAGCATTTATAGTAACTTGGTTGGGCAAGGTGTGTGTGTATGGGGGCATACTTGTGTGTCTTACAATATGATGACTATAACAAGGTATGTCATTCCTATAAGCTGCTTTTGAAAAGCATCCTTTTATACAATATCATTGAACTATGATTGTAAAAACAAAACCAAGAGTAGTAAATGCCAAATATTTTTAAGTGCTATAGGAAAAGATTAGTGATGGCTTTATATGAAAGAGGTGTGAATGATGGCTTTATATGTAAGTAGGTACTTAAAGGATGGTTTTAGAATGTCTGCGGGTTGGAGGGAGGATCAAGACATTCTAGTGATGTTAAGTGTAGTAAGTGGTTTAGAATGGGAACAAACCAGTGTGTTCAGGAAGAGTGAAAGTAGGATTTAGCCATAATGCAGAGTTCACATTGTGGAAAATTAAATTGATAAGGAAGGCTCAGATTATGAAGTGGTTTAGAATTTATCTTGTAGGCAGTAGGGATCTGGGTTGGTTTCTTTCTCTCTTTTCCCTTTCTCAAAATCTATTTTGTCTGCTAATAACATTTGCCACTCCAACTCTCCTTTGGTTACTATTTGGATAATACACAATTTTCCATCCTTTTAGCCATCTATGTCTTTGACTCTAAAGTATATCTTCTTTTTTGTCTAGCCTGAAAATCTCTGCTTTTTGATTGTATGTGTAGTTCATTCACACATTATGCAGTGTGTAATATGGTTAGTGTGTGATGCGTAGTTTGTAGTTCTCATGTTCTTTCCTATTTGTTTACTGCCTTTTGTGTTAATTTTTTTTTAGTGTGTCATATTAGATCTGGGCTTAACTTTTAACATTACAAAAATTCTTTTCTTTCTTTTTTTTTTTTTTTTGAGACTGAGTCTCAGTATGTTACCCACGGTACACTCCCCACAGTGGTGTCACAGCTCACAGCAACCTCTAACTCTAGGGCTTATGCGATTGTCTTGACTCAGCTTCCTAAGTAGCTGGGACTATAGGTGGCCACCACAACACCCATTTTTTTTTTTTTTGTTATATTTGTCATTGTTGTTTAGCAGGCCCTGCTGAGTTCAAACCCGCAAGCCCCACCCTAACCACTGAGCTATAGCTGCCAGGCCACAAAAATTATTTTCTTAGTGGTCACTCTAATTTATCATAGGTTAATACTGATTAATTTGAGTAAAATATAGGACTTTTACTACCTTATAGCTTCCTTTTCTCCCCCTTCCTTTGTTTTATTATTATATTACGCCCAGCAATACAGTTATTATTGCTTATGTCTTATGCCTTGTGAAGAAATTAAGAGAATAAAATGAAAAACAGGTTTATACAGCCATTTATGTTTTTCATGTACATTTAATATTTCTGGTGCTCTTTATTTCTACTTATGGATTTAAATTAACATCTAGTGTTGTTTTCTTTCAGCTTGAGGAACTTGTTCTAATTTTTTTTATAAGAGAAGTCTTTTGCAAGATGTCCATAATAAATGCCAAAAATTTAAAAAAAGTCGAGTCTTTAAAATAATCTCCCTTTTTAGGGCGGCACCTGTGGCTCATCGAGTAGGGCGCCGTCCCCATATACCAAAGGTGGCGGATTCAAACCCAGCCTCAGGTGAACTGCAAAAAACAGAAAAATAGCTAGACGTTATGGCATGTGCCTGTAGTCCCAGCTACTCGGGAGGCTGAAGCAAGAGAATAGCCTAAACCCAGGAGTTGGAGGTTGCTGTGAGCTATGTGACACCACGGCACTCTACCTAGGGCGATAAAGTGAGACTTTGTCTCTAAAATAAATAAATAAATAAATCTCCCTTAAAAAAAAAAAAAACTAGTGAGACTTTGTCTCTACAATAAATAAATAAATAAATAAAATATTCTCCCTTAAAAAAAAAAACTAGGATGTCTTTATTCTTTCTTTCATGTTTGAAGAATAGTTTTGCTGTAAGTAGCATTCTGTGTTGATAGTTTTTTTTCCCCCTTTCAGCACTTGGAGGATTTCTCTTCCTCACCCCAGTGTGCCTCAGTTTTTTCCTGATGATTAGTCAACCATTTTCCTGTGTATGTGTTGAGCCTCAGTTTTTTCTTGATGATTAGTCAAACATTTTCCCGTGTATGTGTTGAGTCATTTCTTTGTTACTTCTGTTATGATTTTTTTCTTTATGGCTTCAGGCAGTTTGAATATGACGTGTCTAGATGTGGATTCCTATGTTTATCATATTTGGGGTTCACTGAGTCTTGTGGTTTCGTAGATTAGTGTTTTCATCATACTTGGTAAGTTTTTAGCCATTATTTCTTCAACCATCTTTCCTCTTATCTTTCTCTATTTCTAATACTGCCTTTACAGGTATGCATGTGTTATTTAATGCTAGACGTCTTTTGAGGCTCTTTTTCTGCAATCATTTTTTTCTTTTTGTTCTCCTTATTGGATAATTTCTGTTTCTCTAGTTTCAAAGTTAATTAAATTTTTGATGCCATATCAAATATTCTCTTGAGCCCATAGCGAATCTTTCATTTTTGTAATAATATACTTTTCAACTGTAATTAATTTTTATGTTTAAGAAGTTAATATTTATTGAAATTCCATGTTTGTTGTGTAATTGTCACGTTTTTCTTTAGTTTAAAAAACAAGGTCTCTTTTTATTTTTTGAACTTAATTATAATAGCTACTTCTTATTCTTTGCTAAATCCAATAGCTGTGTCCACACAGAGTAAATTTCTATTGACTACCTTTTTTTTTTCTTTTTTAAATACTTGAGTACAGGTTAACTTCCCTATTGTTTGCATGTCTCACAATTTTTCTTTTTCTTTTTCTTTCTTTCTTTCTTTCTTTTTTTTTTTTTTTGAGACAGAGCCTCAAGCT
>CAUYON010022890.1:0-40011 GCA_963573935.1 Arctocebus calabarensis | reverse complement strand
GAGTATCAATGTCTTTATATAGTGATGAAGAAAATGCCATGAAGGCTATCTGTAACAGTACAATCAAAACATTTCTGAATGTATATGAATCGTGCCCTATGATTACACCAATGTACAGAATTATGATTCAATAAAATTATATATAAAAAAAAGACTGTCCACATATGTATATGTTGGAGCCATCTTGATATACTAAAGGACTCAAATGGGCAGAACGCATTAACATGATGAATAAGGAGAAAAAAAAATAAAACGTTGGTGTATAAGCAACTGCATAAACACAGTGTCGTGAGAACACTGGACTAAAATGCAGGCCAGCATCAGATTAATGGCATGTTTTACAACTGTTTCGCATGTAGCAGGAAACACACTTCCTCTGTGTTTTATACTCCATTTTTTGAAAGCTGAAAGGTAGTAATAATTACATTGAGTTGTGGTCAACTTCCAAGTTCAATTGTTTGAAGATGTCTGTGAAAACTAAGCATGTTATTACATTATCACTTAATTATCCAGTGTAATTGGTATTACCAACTGGTCCTCAAGCTAAATGATAAATGTGGATAATCTAGTCCAGGTTTACCTATTCTCCATACATGTATTTGCTTAATGAATTGTTCTTTAATTTGAGAAATATTATGGAGGCTTAGTACCCCTAAGCAATCTTCTTGACAATGGGAAGACAGCAGTGTGTGGAAAGAGTTTATGACCAACGAACATGACAATTAGTAAATTAAATGTTATGTTAGAAAGGAGTAAGGGCTAATTAAAATAAGTAAAGCAGTGTTAGGAGGGGCTGATACTGGTGAAGATCAAGGTAGAGACTGGAAAATGAAGGAGTTAGCCCTGACTATAGCAAGAGGATGCAAATTCCAAGCAGAGGTAATAGTTATTCCAAAGACCCTCAAAGGAGAACATGGCTGGTGTCTGGAAGTAGTTGATCACAGATTTCGGATGATTAGCAAACAAAATTATTTCCCTGAGTGTAGTAATACGCTTGCACATGAAGCAGACAGACTGCAACGAAAATGAAACAACATCCTTTTCTTGATTACCGAATTGAGATAATGGAAGAAAAAACTACTCTAGGTTTTAACAAAGAATTTGGCTTGGGTTATTAACTTTAAAAATACAACCAACTGCTGTTCTTATAGGATATTTTATTGCCTCTCTCTTGATACATCCTCCCTTTTAAAATATTGGCAAGTATTTTGTGCTATTTTTCCCCACATTTTGACAGTCTGATACATACTTCCCTTTTTGAATAATATTGAGCACATTACAACAAGTGATTAAAATCCTATAATGGTATGCAAAAGTAGCCATTAAGATTATTTATTAATTCAGTGACTATTTGCCAATCATTTATAATAGGATACTGTGCATGCTAGGAGCTAGGAGGATTATGGAAAAGTGTAAGATGTATTTCTGCCCTTGATGGCATTAGGCCAGCAAGAAAACAGAAGCTATCCATAAATAACTATAATTATAAATTAGGTCATACTGTCTTCTCTGAACTCCCACAAAATTGTGGCAACATACACAGCTTCCAAACAGAGATGCTCTTTGATCTGGATCTTGAAGGTAAAACATTATTTGGGAGTACAGAGATATGACCAGATATTCATGATAAACACACACAAAAGAAAAATTGTCACGAGTAAAGTTCCAGAGATAGAGCCCTGCGTACCACGTTTGAGTCACAAGATGAGCAACAACAACATCTTGATAAAACAGTGCAGATACAAGATATTGATGTAGTTTGAGATGGGAAGAATATTGTAGTATTTTATTCCAAAACATTCTCCTCAAGTTTTGGAATACATATCATTGATAATTAATATTTCTAATACATGGATAAGTATTTCAAAGAATACTATTTTAATTAATAGTTATTAATTAATAAATAAATAGAATTTATTTGTACTATTTTATTATCTTAAATAATAATTATTTAAATTGTTTTATTGATAAAGGGGGCTTTAGAGGACTTGTTCATATACACTATAAAAATGATAACTAAAACATTTCAAGTTCAGATTTTATACAATAAAAAGAGTTGGGATTTTGAAATTAGGATCAGGAAATAAGAACTATACTTTATTACTCAAATCCAGCTAGTGGGGCCAAACACCTACCATGTTTGAAATAGAGTTTGTAAGCTGCTGACTTATTTGAATGGGGGTAGAAAATGTAATAATGATAAATAATAACAAAAACAATAGCAGCTTTCCTGTTTTTGCTCATCTACCCAATGTCACACTAGATGGTATTACATGCTACTTTTGCTCTCTATTCAGTTAGTTAGGGAAAATTAAATCAATTTGAGTATATTCAAGCTGGGAGTAGTGGCTCATGCCTATAATCCTAGCACTCTTAGGGGCTGAGCTGGTGGACTGCTTGCGTTCAGGAGTCTGACACCAGCCTGAACAAGAGTGAGATCCTATCTGTACTAAAAATAGAAACCTGACCAAGTGTTGTGAGTGCTATAGCCCCAGCTACTTGGGAGGCTGAGGCAGAGGATCAAATAAACCCAGGAGTCTGAGTTTACAATGAGCTATGATGGCCATGGCACTCTACCCAGGGCAAGAAAGTGAGATTCTACACCCCCCCAAAAAACACACACACACACACACACGACTGTATTCAAGATGAAAAAACTACATATACCACCTGCAAATAATAAATTTAAATTTAGGACTTCCAACATTTCTGGATCTTAGTGGAAGATGTTAAACTTAGTTTTGTCAAACTATGAAATCCCCCCTCTTTCCTAAGAAAATCTCTAGGTTCTTAAACATAAAATCATTTATAATTTATTTCACATCTCACATAAAACTTGGCTCTTTGTTTTGTTTATATTAGTCAATAAATGTTTATTAAATCAACTAGATGAATAAAAAGTAATTAATAATGGATCAATGGTTGGAAGGATAAAATGGGTGGATGGGTGGGCTGATGAGTCAAAGAATATTAACAGAAGCAGAATATTTTGTTTAATGTAAAATATAATAATTCAGAAGCTCAACTCAAAATAAGATATAAGGCAAACAATCAGTCTCCTCAGAAGAAAAGTTTTATGGTAGATTCGGAAAATAATCATTATCATGAGAAATGACAATTAACATATTTTAGATAATCAGAAAATTAATTGAACTGTGTGACTGCAAATAATAATATTTTTGTGTATATGTATGTCATATACATATGATATATCCATATATTTACTAAATATATATTTATATATAGCTTTATATATATGTTTGTATATGTTTCATGATAGTCACGTTCATTTATGATGTTTATTACAGGTAAATATCTTAAAATAACAGAAATGAGGTAACTTAAACAATTCAGATTCTCATATTAAAGAAAATTTTGCACAAATTATAATCTCGCTCCATAGTAAAATATGGTGTTGTCAAAACTATGAGGCATATGAAATTTTTTATGATATAACTGTGGTAAAATAAATTGAATTGCATACAGAATGAGTTAAAATTATAGAAAAAATATTGCAAATAACTATATTAAATGGCAACAGTGGTTGTCTCCAAGTTGTGAGGTTATAGAAAACTTTATTTTTTATTTTCCCTTTTGTTTTGTTTATATTATCTGTATTATTCATGAACCCTATTTTAATCAATAAAAACATGCATTTTATTATATTTTTATCAATAAAGGTTTTTTAGTTCAAGTCGTTATTTCCACTCTCTCAAAACACTGACTTTTTTTTTTTTTTTGCATCTATAAAATATATAACACAGCAAGAGTTTCTTGTCACAGTTGCCTCTTTTCAGCTTTTCCAATAACCAGGAAGATTTTTGTATTGCCAAATGTTTAAGGTAAAACTGAATTCATCTGTCATTCTCTCTACCTACAAACTTACTTTACAAAACCACTGAAAACCATTTTAAGAAATTCCCCAGGTAAAAACATCAAGTAGAAAATAACTTGATGGTGAGTGTGGTGGCTCACACCCTAGCACTCTGGGAGGCTGAGGAGGGAAGATTGTTGACCTCTGGAGTTCCATGCTAGCATGTGCACCCTGTCTCTTCTAAAAATAAAAAATTAGCCAGGCCTTGTGTCAGGCACCTATACTCCCAGCTACTTGGAGGCTGAGGGAGGAGTTTGAGGCTGCCGAGAGCTAGGCAGATACCATGGTATTCTAGCCTGGGTGACAGAGTAAGAACTTGTTTCAAAAAAAGAAAAATATACTTGAAAAATAAGAGAAATGCCATAGCATCAATAAAGAGGGACATTTCCCTTGTGAACATTAGGAAGCAACAGAAACACATACATATACATACGAAAACACATAATTACAATCTATAATTGTTCAATGCTGAATGATTGAAATGTTTATTATACATGATGCCCAAATCAAAATTCTCACCTAAAGATAATGATTTTGTGATAGTATCATATTTAATATAATGTGCTATACCAACTAATTAAATGAAGAATACATTTTGTCTGAACCTCTACTTAGTCTTCATTCTTTTCCCTCCATAGTGCTTCTCAAAGTAAATTCCACTACTCATTCATATTGAAATTATTTGAGATGTCTGCAAAAGGTGCATATTATTAAACCTGACATATGTCTCAGTGGATAAGAATCCCTAAGCATTGGAAATGGAATTCTTGGTCTCCCAGAATTTTGGCAAACATAGAGATCCAGTTTCCTAGCTGAACATATTCACATCTTTTTTTTTTTTTCTTTTTCTTTTTTCATTTTCTTTTTTATTGTTTGGGATTCATTAAAGGTACAAAGAATTAGGTGACACTGATTACATTTGTTAGGTATAGTCCCTCTTATAATTACATATTCACATCTTGAAGACATCTTCACCCACCCAAATTTCCAATAAGTTTGGCTCCTGTAGATCCCAGCAGTTCACTATCTTAACCTATCTTTTTATATCCCCAGAGTTCCTGATTTAAAAGCCTTTGGAAGGGTGATGCCTGTGGCTCAAAGGGGTAGGGCACTGGCCCTATATGCCAGAGGTGGCGGGTTCAAACCCAGCCCCAGCCAAAAGCTACAAAAAACAAAAACGAAAACATTAAAGCCTTTGGAATAGGGGAATATAGATAGTGCATTCATGTCTGCATTCTATTTTTTTCATCTTCAATACATTTCCTTTAATAATCATTACTGATTCCTTCTGCATCATGTAGGTGACAAATTATTAATATTCTTAATTTACATATTAAAAACAGAGGTTTGGTGGATGTAGAAAACATTGCTAGGTCACAAAACTGAATAGGCTGCAAAGACAAGCCTTAAAACAAAGACTGATTTTATCCACAGACAAGGGATCAAGAAAACATTGTAAGTGATTTTTAGGAAGAAATAGATAAAGTACATCAATATTCTCTGCTTTTAGAATGTTCTAAATTTTTAGGACTTACTACTATATTTATATATTTATGATTTATCTATATATTTATGATTTCTTTTTCTCATCTATTAATGCTTATTAATAAAATAAGATTCAAATATCACTATTCAATATTTTTTAACTATTTTGAGAGTACAGCTAACTTTTGTAAATGTAATGCTTTTATATGACTCAAAAATCACACAATTTTAAAACATTAACACCATATGTGTTATAACATAGACACCAAATTCTGTGAAAGGTTTCTCATTGAAGGTGGTAGTGGTGAAAGTTCCCTTCTTTTAAATGTAGGCTTTGAGACCAAACTGGCACTGCGCTAATTTCTAAGCTCAAGTTTTAAGAGGCTAGCAGCTTTCACTTCCTAGATTTCTTGGGATCCTTTTTCTTAGAACCCAGACACTTGGCAATGAAGGAGTCCAAACTTTTCCTTGCCAAAGCAGCTGAAAGCAAGCACCATTCTGCCGGCCACATGAATGAGCCATCTTGAAACTGGGTAGTCAGCCCTTTCAAGCTACCCCAAATGGTACCATACTCTGCAGAGACAAACAGAGCCTGGCACTCTGAAGACCCTGAACGAGAAGACCATTAGTAAAAACCTTAAAGACCTCAAAGACAGTGTAAGAGAATGTGAGAAAGCTGTCAGTAATGTCTGAAAATAACCAACAAAATGAAAGTGTTATTGGAAGTTAGGGGGAGAGAGACTTTTGTCATATAGTTCTGGGAATTTTGACCATGACATCAGTGAGTCATGTAGGAAAAAAAATGTATCTCATGAATTTGATGACTTAATTAAAGAGATTCAAAGCAGAGACAGAATATTACAAGAGCCGCATGGCTTCTGTATATTGCCTAAATAAAATGTGAACATAGAGGTATTAGTGATAGAGGAATTTTTCCTGGAACTAGGACTGTTGGGGTATAAACATAATTTTTTTTATTTGCAGCTTTTCTAGAGATAATTATTAAATTAATACTCTTAGTTCACAAATCCAACATAGAAAGGGAGAATATAATCTTTTGTTATAAATAGCTCAGAAAGAACTGAGATGTGTTAGTGTACCTTTCAAAGAGATTTTCTGAGGATCTTACAGGATGGAGTATGTCTCAAAGAGCCCCTGCTAAGAGGCTCAAAAGCATTCACCACAAAACATCCTCTCGGTGTCCAAAGCCAAGAAAAACCATCTTCAAGAGGTTCGTGAGTGTGATTTTTGCCTAATGAAGTAAATTGTACATTTATTTGTATGAAACTTACAAAGTATTTAAAGGAAATGTATTAATTCGGATGAAAATAGATAGTAATGAAAAGTGACTGCCAGACTGTCAAACATTTATAGATAGCATGGAAACGAAGAAGGCGCCTCAGGTAGGAACACAGTTTATTTATCCATAAAGAAGAAGAAGAAAAGAAAAGAATGATTCAGAGGGCAGAATCAAGCCCCTTGAGGATGCAGCCAAGAGTCTAGGAGAATTTCTCTGGAATGGGACTGGATGGCAGCACCTGTAGCTCATGCGGCTAACGCACCAGCTGCATACACCAGAGCTGGCGGGTTCAAATCCAACCTGGGCCTGCCAAACAAGAATGACAACTAGAACCAAAAAAATAGCTGGGCATTGTGGCACCTGTAGTCCCAGTTACTTGGGAGGCTGAGGCAAGAGAATCACTTACGGCCAGGAGTTGGAGGTTGCTATGAGCTGTGACATCACCGCACTCTAACCAAAGCGACAACTTGAGGCTCTGTCTCAAAAAAAAAAAAAAAAGAAAGAAAGAAAGCAGCAAAATGCACCCAAATGCACTCAGTGAGGGCTACATGATGTCCGTCTTCTCTCTTCATGAGTTACTGTGTCTATTGAAATTTTTCTGTCCCACTACTTTTTCACGGAGGCAGCCTGAGGCTGATGCTGTAAAATTATTTAAAATATCAGAGTGTTTTGTGGCCCAAAGTGGATTATGTTAGATTTAAAAGATGACATAAAATTAGTTAATACTCCTGGGTTGAGTCTTTTCCCCCAAATCTGGGCTGTCTTACTGCTTAAGATTAAAGAAGTAACAAATGTTGCAGCAGCATCAGAGTTGCCTGGACCACAAGAAACTGGTATGTTTCATTCTCTACTGCTCTTGGGACGGTTGGTTTTAGAACACAGACCCCGGGCGGCACC
Source organism: Arctocebus calabarensis (assembly GCA_963573935.1). Classification (NCBI taxonomy): domain Eukaryota; kingdom Metazoa; phylum Chordata; class Mammalia; order Primates; family Lorisidae; genus Arctocebus; species Arctocebus calabarensis. The sequence continues at coordinate 32,455 of CAUYON010022890.1, read as the reverse complement.
TGCGGCTCAACCAGTAGGGCGCCGGCCCCATATTCCGAAGGGGGCGGGTTCAAACCCGGTTTTGGCTGAACTGCAAAACAGAAAAATAGCCAGGCGTTGTTGCGGGCACCTGTAGTCCCAGCTACTCGGAAGGCTGAGGCAAGAGAACAGCCTAAGCCCAAGAGTTGGAGGTTGCCGTGAGCTGTGATGCTATAGCACTCTACCGAGGGTGATAGAATGAGACTCTGTCTCTATAAAAAAAAAAAAAAAAAAAAAAGAACACAGACCCCTTGGAACATAGATATTGAGCCACCCCCTTAAGAAGCCCTTGTAAAGGTGACCCAGAGCAAACCCCAGCTATTGGCATGAGCTATGTGGATCTTCCTCCCAGAGTTAAGCCACCACAACTGACACTGTGTAGATTAGAAATGAGCTGCCCCTATTTTGCATTGCCAAAATTATATAAGTTTTGAGAAAATTAACTTGCTGCTACTTAAACCACTAAGTTTGGAGTTAATATGCAGTAACAGATATGTGGAAGAGAATGTTAACATAATCTCTTCTAAATTTAAATCTTTTAAAACTATTTACGAAACCCCATATAGCTAAGGCAGTTCTTAGTAATAAAAACAAAGCTGGGAGCATCACAATATTAGATTTTAGGCTGTACTACAAAACCATAGTGGTCCAGATAGCATGGTACTGGCACAAAAATAGAGACAATTTGGAATCAAATAGAAAACCAGGAAATGAAACTAACATCTTACAACCATCTAATCTTTGATAAACCAAACAAGAACATACCTTGGGGGAAAGAGTCCCTATTCAAAAAATGGTGCTGGGAGAACTGGACATCCACATGTAAAAGACTAAAAGTGGACCCACACCTTTCTCCACTCACAAAAATTGATTAAAGTTGGATAAAGGACGTAAAACTAAGGCATGAAACAATAAAAATCCTCGAAGAAAGCATAGAAAGAACACTGGAAGATATCGGCCTAGGGAAAGACTTCATGAAGAAGACTGCCGTGGCAATTGCAATAACAACAGAAATAAACGGGACTTAATTAAACTGAAAAGCTTCTGTACAACTAAAGAGACAACAATCAAAGCAAACTGATAACCTACATAATGGGAAAGGATATTTGCATATTTTGAATCAGACAAAAAAGCTTGATAACTAGGATCTATAGAGAACTCAAATTAATCCACATGAAAAAAGCCAACAATCCCATATATCAATAGGCAAGAGACATAAATGGAAACTTCTCTTAAAAAAAAACGGACGAATGGCTAAAAAAAATACGAAAAAATGCTCATCATCTCTAATTATTGGAGAAATGAAAATCAAAACCACTCTGAGATACCATCTAACCCCAGCGAGAATGGCCCACATCACAAAGATCTCAAAACTCCAGATGCTGGCATGGATGTGGAGAGAAGGGAAAACTTTTACACTCCTGGTGGGACTACAAACTAATACAACCTTTTTGCAAGGAAGTATGGAGAACCCTCAAAGAACTCAGGCTATACCTCCCATTTGATCCTGCAATCCCATTACTGGGCATCTACCCAGAAGGAAAAAAATCCTTTTATCATAAGGACACTTGCACTAGACTGTTTATTGTAGCTTAATTTATAATCGCCAAAATGTGGAAACAGCCTAAATGCCCACCAACCCAGGAATGGGTTAACAAGCTGTGGTATATGTACACTATGGAATACTATTCAGCCATTAAAAAAGATGGAGACTTTACAGGCTTTGTATTAACCTGGATGGAATTGGAACACATTATTCTTAGTAAAGCATCATAAGAATGGCAAAGTCTGAATCCTAAGTACTCAATTTTGATATGAGGACAATTAATGACACAGTGGAGGTGGGGAAAGGGAGAGCAGAGAGAGAAAGGAGGGAGGGGTGAGGACAGGAAGAGCAGAGAGAGGGAAGGAGCAAGGGGGGGGTGGGGTCTTGGTGTGTGCCACATCTTTTGGGGGCAAGACACAATTGTAAGAGGGTCTTTACATAAAAAAATGCAATCAGTGTAATCTGGTTTCTTGTACTCTCAATGAATCCTCAACAATAAATTTAAAAATAATAATAATAATAAAAATTTACAGAGGATCTCTCGATTTAGTTATAGTAGATAATGCTGCTTGCCATATTAATCATGGGTTAAGTAAACATAACATGAATCATTATAAGAAAAATCTAGCAAATCACCTATATTAATATTAAACAAATATTCAAAATATTGATTAATATTAATTATGAATATGAAAAAAGAAGGAACTTTATTTTATTTATCAGATTTATCTTTAAGAAGATGGAGAAAAAAGAGAAGACACAAAAAAAAGTGAAAATATGAGGTATTCATGAAAAGGGATCAATTTGAAAATCTGTAATATCCCCATAATTCTTTTCCTCAATGCTATGTAAACATGCAAATACCTATCTTCATATAATATTGATTTTCACATACCACATAATATACATAAATGTGTATATAATTTAAAATATAAAAGAAATAATAATAGCAGTCTCTCTAATCTGGCTTAGACAATATTTAATCAGAGAAAGGAAAATATAAGCGTCCAAGGCAGAAATAATTACCAATTTCAATACTCTAAATACTAATGGGAATAACAAAATAACTTTTAAAAAATTGTAATATAAGTAGAGCCAATTATTACAGTATGAACAATCCTACTATTTGATTTAGAAGTGTATTGAAGATTTATGGGCATATTCAAAAAGTATTTTGAAAATTTCTGATGTTAAATGTCTTGATGATAAAATCTAATCTGGCATATGTGCATTGGTGTGTCTTTGGCCACTGAAAAGGTAAAATTCATTCATTCATAAAATCCCAAGAATTGTAAACAATCCCTGATGCTAAGGACCTCGTTTACTGATAGACAAAGAGTATAAACCCTGTCTAATATTAGGTTCTTTCTAAAACTAGAAATTCATGGTTTTCACACTGTACAGAAGAGTACAGTGGTGAGACTCAGGCACTAGCAAGCTGAAAAATCTTGCCCTTAGATATACACTGTATGATTCTGTTTGTATAAAATTCTTAAAATGATAAAATTATGTAAATTGAGAATTGTTTAGTGGTTTCCAGGGTTTATTGATCAGAAGTAAGGCTTTAGAGCAAGGTTGATGTGGAGCCATCCTTATGGTCATGAACTACTCAGGATCTTGCCCATGGTGGTATGGACACATGTGATAGAACTAACCATAAATACATGCATACCCAATGAATATATATGAACTGTGAGGATATGGAACAAATTAGGTAGATTGTATCAATGTTAATATATTATTATCATATTGCATTATAATTTTAAAGATGTTACTATTGGGGGAGAACAGAGCAAGATAGTGGACTAGAGACAATTCCTTTTTGGACACTTTGGTGAGATCAAGGAGAATGGTCTTAAGTCATCTCTGGCTGAAGATCCTGCCCAGAAACATCACTATGGAGGCACAGGGAGGTTGGCACAAGACTCCAGAAGTCCAAGAGGAGTTAGGAGCAGTGAAGAACCAGCACTAAAGGTGAGTGCCTGAGTGCTGACAGAGGTGGGCCTGTTTAGCGGCACTTTTCAGAGAGAGAATGCTTGCCCTGTATGGTTTGTTTGTTTGCTAGTGAGTAATATTGATCACCACCTAGAGCCCAAGACTGAGCCACCAGATGGAGCAGAACTTTCATCCTTCAGCTATTGGCCATGTATAGCCATTGTGGGAGAGCTGCCTGGGAGGCACAGACTGCAAGCTCCTAGTTAGTGGCTAGTTCTAGTGCACCTGCTGTGCTGGGCAGCAACCTATTAGAAGACTTCTGCAAACAAACACACTTTCTAGAGACAGCCACTACATGGCCAAGGGACATTATTTGGAAAGATCAAGGTGTCTCTATCAAGTAGGCTGACAAGAACTTTAGGCTCCCAACCATGAGGGGGATTGAGGGCAAAGAAATTAAAAAAAAAAAAAAAAAATGGAACCAGGTCTCCTTGGCAAGATAGTTGCTTCCAGCTCCCATCTTATAAAGCCATATCAGGGTTGTGATTAGAATCTCATACCCCAAAACATCACCTGTTCTCCAGGCATTATATGGCAATATATATATTTTTTTCTTTTTTTAAAATTTTTTTCCTAGAATTTTTTTGTATTCATAATTCTTCATTGTTTCTTTCTTCAATAGTAAGGACTCCATTATTGCTACAACTTCTCTACTCATTTTATTCTATTATCTTACCAGTTATTTCCCTTAAGGTTTTTTGTTTGTTTTGTTGTATTTGTATTTTTCCATTTTTACTTTCTTGAATGATAACAACTACATTTTGCTATAGTTTTTCTACCCCTTTTATTCTTTATTTTCTTTCAATTTCTCTTTTTTCTCATTTTTTAAATATCTTTCTACTTTTCTTACCTTTACCACATAAATTTTTCAAATAACAACTAATATATACCCACCTTTTTTATATCTTACAGAATTTTATTTTCATTTCTTATATACCATTATTATTATTTCTTTTTTCTGATCTACTTTTTTCGTTGTCAATCTTCATACCATTTATGAGTCACAGCCTTATTCTGAGGACTAGGCTAGGGTGCCACAACATTTGCCTGGCTTGAGAAGACTTTGATCACATGGTATGGGGGGATCCTTCTAGCTTTGGCCTTTGGAAGTACACTATTGGTAGGTCCCAACAACATATGCTGTATTTATTTTTATTTTTTTCTTCTCTATTTGGTGGGTGTGGGGGTCCTGTTTTTACTCTGCCAGTTAAAGAGATTCTGACCTCAAGGGACCCATCCATCACAGCCCCACAGAGGCCAGGAATTGTGGGTTTGAGTCAAAGCATACCCTGCTGAACACTGCTATTACTCCTGTTTCTCTTTTTCTGTTCTTCTCTTCTTTTTGTCAGTCTTTCCTTTTACCCCCCATTTTCTTTTTTCTTTTCTATTTTTTCATCTGTTCTCCCTTCTTGTTCTTCACGCCTCCTTTTTGTCCTATAACAAAAGGGCACTTCAACACCTAAGCACAGAGACAAGATAATTTCAAGAGAAAGAGTAAGTGAAAGGAAAAAGTATAGGTAGGAAGCAAACAAACAGAAAACACTCATGAGAAGGAACCAACGTAAAAATCCTGGCAACATGAAAAATCAGACAGAGCAACCCCCTCCCCACATACACTCACTCAAAGAATCATGAGGAAGCCACCTCAGGGAATTCTACCTATAAAGAAATGATAGAAATGACAGAAAAGTAATTTAAAATATGGTTGACAAAAACAATAAAGGAAATTGCTGAGAAAGTGGAAAATAACCAAAATAAAACCCCCAACAAAACCAAATAAGGGATGAAAGACATGAAGAATATAGAAAAACTATACTGGAGCTTAAGGAATTGAAGGAGTTAATGAGGGAACTTAAAAATGCAGTAGACACTATAAATAACAGATTAGACCATGGAGAAAAAAGAATCTCAGAGCTAAAGGATAAAGTTTTTGAGCTAATATAAAGAGGCAGAAAAGAAGGGAGAGAAAGCATAATGTTCATGCAGAGAATTATGTGACTTCATGAAGCATTCTAACATATGAATTATAGGTATCCCAGAAAGGGAAGAAGAATGACCCAGAGAAATGGAAGCCCTACTGAAGGATATAATACGTGAAAACTTTCTAAGTTTCACCAAAGATTCCAATACACTCCTTTCAAAGGGATATTGAATCTCAGGTCATCTCAAGTTAAACAAAGCTTCTCTAAGACACGTTGTCACGAACCTATCCAAAGTCAAAATAAAAGAGAAAATTCTGTAGGCAGGAAGGAGTAAGTACCAATTGACCTCAACTGAAACTTTTCAAGCCAGAAGAGAATTGTCATCTAATTTCAACTTTCTTAAACAAAACAATTTTCAGCCAGAATTCTATATCTTGTTAAGCTAAGCTTCCCCATTGATGAAGAAATCAAATCTTTTACTTACATACAAACACTGAGGAAATTTTCCAACAATAAAATGAGCTCTATAACTTAGACCTATTCTGCACACTGACCATCACAATGGACCATAGGCAAAGTAAACACCAAGAAATTAAGGACAAAATCTATCATCCACAATGACACAAAGGATAAAACTAAGCAATGGACTTTCACAAAATAAAATGAATAGCATACCACACTTATCAATTTTCTCAGTAAATTTTAATGTCTTATATTCCCCAGTGAAAAAGCACAGGCCTGCCGAGTAGATAAAAAAAATGCACAAGTTATCCATACGTTGTGTCTAGGAAACAAAATTACCTTCACAGTAACTTCAAAGAACATGAAATACTTAGGAATATCTCTAACAAAATAGGTTAATGATCTTTACAAAGAGAATTATGAAATCCTAAGAAAAGAAATAGCAAAAGACATCAATAATTGGAAGAACACACTATGTTCTTGACTAGAGAGAACTGACACTGATATAATGTAATCCCCAATAAAATACCAACATCATATTCTGAAGAACTGGAAAAAATATCACTTCATTTTGTATAGAATCATAAAAAAAACCCTGTATAGCCAAGATTATTCTAACTAATAAAACGAAGCCAGAGACATCACTCTACCACACTTCAGGTTATATTACAAGTCCATAGTAATCCAAATTGCATGGTATTGGGACAAAAATAAAGATACAGATATACCGAACAGAATAGAAAACCAAGAGATAAAACCAGTCTCTAATTGCCATCTGATTTTTGAGAAACCAAGCAAAAACATACAGTGGGGAAAAAGAATTCCTGTTCAACAAATGATGCTGGGAGAACTGGATGACCACATGTAAAAGACTGAAACGGGACCCATTGATTCACGATAGATAAAATATTTAAATCTAAGACATTAAATGATAAAAAATATTAGAAGAAAGTGTGGGGAAAACTCTTGATGATGCTGGACTGGGGAAAGACTTTATGACAGACTTCAATGGCCATTTCAACAACAAAAAACTTAACAAATGGGTCTTAATTAAGCTGAAAAGCTTTTGCACAGCTAAGTACACAATAACTAAGCAGAAAGACAACCTTCAGAATAGGAAAAGATATTTGCATGGTATGACTCTGATAAAGTGTTAATAACTAGAATCTATAGAGAACTCCAATTAATCAGCAGAGAAACAGGAAAATCAATCGCATCTACCACTAGCAAGAAATATGAACAGAACCTTCTCTGAGGACGACAGATGAATGGATAACAAACATTTGAAAAAATGCTCTTCATCCCTGATTGCCAGAGAAATGTAAATCAAAACTACTCGAGATATCACCTAACCCTAGGGAGAATAATCCATATCACAACATCTCAAAGCTATAGATGCTGGAATGGAGTGAAGGGAACACTTTTACACTGCTTTTGGAACTGCAAACCAATACAACCTCTTGGAAGGAAAGTGTGGAGAATCCTTAGACAACTCATATTAGACCTCCCATTTGATCCTGAAATCCCATTACTAGATATCTACCCCCAGAAGAAAAAAATCATTTTATAATAAGGGCATTTGTACTAGACTGTTTATCACAGCTCAATTTATAATTGCAAAAAATATGGAAACAACCTAAATGTCTACTAACCCAGGAATGGGTTACCAAACTGTGGTGTATATATATACATGTGGGCCTGTATTACATCATCTACTGACTTGATGTTAGTATTGAGTACATTGGATTCTTGCTTCTCATCCTTGTGATACTTTACTAAATAGAATGTGTTTTGACTCCATTCAGGTTAATACAAATGATGTAGTCTCCATTTTTAATGGCTGCCATTAAAAATTCTATTTAGTAAAGTATCACAAGGATGAGAAGCAAGAATCCAATGTACTCAATACTAACATCAAGTCAGTAGATGATGTAATACAGGCCCACATAAGAGAAAAACTCAGATTAATTCAAGGTGGGGGTCCAGAGAACAAGAGAAGGGGAAGAGGTAAGGAGAGGTCTGGGTGGACACCTAAGTAATGGGCATAATGTTTAGGTGTATGGTACACCTCTTCAGGGTGGGGCACAATTATAAGAGGACTCTAGCTAACACAATTATAAGAGGACTCTAGCTAACAAATGCAAACATTGTAACCTAATTCTTTATACCCTCAAATTAACCTGAAACAATAAAAATTAATTAATTAATTTAAAAAATATGTTACCATTGGAAGAAACTGTATAAAAGGTACATAGAATTTCTCTGTATTGGTTCTTACAATTGTAGAAATATATCTATTAATAAAATGGTGAGTCTAATTAGAAAAGAAATTTCCATAATTATTATCACCTCCCTAAAATTGAAAAATCAAATATCATATTCAGAACTATTAACATTAACTTTCGAGTTAGGGAAAAAACTGACTTGATTCAATGGGGTCACTATTTTTTTTAGTTAATGGACCAAATTCAGTGTAAGCATCACTTAGGAATTTGTTAAAAATACAGATTGTCTGGCCCGATTTGAGACCAACCTGCTCAGCATTCTGAAGGTAGGGCCAAATAATCAGTGCTTTAAATAATTCTCCCAGGTGAGTGCGATGCATACCCAACTTTGAGAAACACTAGCTTAGGCTTTTGGTTTGTAATAATTATTAAATATGTACAAGTGACATTAAATATGTATTACATATGAATAAAGCCTCGCTATTCAAAGTTAGTCCACTGACCAGCAACTTCAACATCACCTGGAAGCTTATTAGAAATGCAGAATCTGCAACCCAGACTCAAGGAATCCAAATCTGTGTTTTAACAAGATCCCCAGGTAATTCGCAGCCACATTAAATCTTGAGAAGCAGAGCCTCAGAGTATTTGCTGAACAACTATTATATGTGTTCCATCAAAATGCAGCTGTGCTCTAGTGAGAATCAGAGTGTTTGGGCACTGACTTCCAACTGGGGCAGTGATGTTAAACAAGTTGCCCTCAATCACATGTCTCCCAAGTAGCCCACCTAAACTCTGAGCCTGCATAGTACATGAAAATGACAGCAATAGGAAAGATCCTTCTGCTCTTGATCCCTCCAGAACCTTTGTTTACAAGCACTGAAGTCAAACTGCCCATTCTCTATTCCTCTGATCCACCAGGTCCTGGGGGCCAGTTCCGGTTCCCAGCCATTTATAACAGGGAATGTCATGAACTACAAACACAAATGCCAGGATCAGAATAGATGTCATTATTTGCTCAGGCAGCTCTGACCATATTACCACCTGAACAGCAAGCTTGTGAGAGGAACTGCAAATTCACCACCCCAGGATTTCCTGGGTTTAGGACAGCAGAGTTTCTAGATGTGCTTTTCCTCCTCCCCAAGGCCCCCCATTGATCCTTCCTCGTGAATATAAGGGCCCAGCCTCTGGGGGTACAGAGTGCACATCAAGCATAAAATAATAGTGTTGGAAGCTGCAGGTGAAAGGGATGCCTCTGACTGTCCCTGACTGGATTTTCTACACATTTATCTTCTAAACTTCAATTCTGTGGAAATGTGCAGGCAGAACCAAGTGTTACCTGAATGCACTACTGACAGCATAAAAAATCATCTGCCATTTTTAGATCTAGGGTTTAACTTGGAGAAACTAGCAAAATTCACAATGGGATTTGGGAGTAGGAATGGTCGCTTTTAATTCCTTTGCTGAATAAGTACGGAGGAAAGATTGGAAAATGCTTCAAAGCTGTTTGATGATAGATTAAGATTCTATGTATTTTATAAATCCTCAAGGTGAATTGATAAATAAATAAAGCTATTTTCGCAACAGCAAAACAAATGGAGCACAGTAGACCCTCATTAATAACAGTTAATAGCGACTAATGTTATCGATTAAAATGTTCTAGTTTTTTCTGAGGCCCTGGATATTCAAAGATGAATAATTTAGGATAAGCAATATAAGAAACCAGTCGATGAGTATGTCTACTATAATTAATTGACAATTGCAGAGTGTTGGGTATGGCACTGGGTGCTGGGCATGGCTTCTTAACTCTGGGCTATGTGACTTTTTGGGATATCATCATTCACATTTCACAAAGCAAGAGACTGACATTCAGAAACATAAAGAGTTTGTCCCAAACTCAGACAGAATATGGGTGAACCAATTAGAAATCCAAAGGGCGAGCTCCCAAATTCCTGTTTTCTTAATGAAATATGGGAGTGGGGACAAACACAAGAGGAGTTAAGAGGAGTTAGCAGGAAAAAGCATCGATTTTAGACTTCAATGAAGGAATCCTTCCTACCTTAAAAACTTTTCCTCTCTCCCACAGATGTTCTCAGTCTATCTTTGGAAAAATAAGACTAATTACTGCCGTCTATATGAATTGCTAACCATTCACATCCAATGACTGATGCAGCATAATAGTCATTATACACGTCCACAAACATGTCAGATTAATGTTACAACACGTTTTGTTTCATCCCAATGGGAAATATACTAGGTATTCTCTGACAACTTAATCTATCGTATCACTAGTTATTGTAGGGAAAAGTACAGGAAAGGGATTCATATAAAGGGTGGTAATGTAGTCAAATAAGTGAACTTAAATTGGTTGTTAGTCCTCCAATGTTTGTTTTAACATGTAGAAACAGTATGTCCTCCTTCCCCTTAGAATGAATATAAATACGGATATAAGTCTAGAGACAGATAGATATATAAACATTCTCTCATGATAAAAGTTTAAAAATAGTTTCCATGTGATGGTTGACACTTAATGACCTAATATTTGTAAAGCGTTCGAAGCAGCAGTGCAAGCACAAACATAGAGTTCTTTGGTCAAGCTTTCTTTCGCTGTCTTAGGGAAATGATTTTCTATCTCTTTTTATCTTATTTTCTACACTTGAAAAATGGGTCTAATAATCCCTGCCCTTTACATACCTCAGAGAGATGCTGCAAGGATTAATGAAATATGTGTGAAGAGTTATGAACTGGATAAATTAAGATATCCTCACCATTATTCTACTGAATTCTTCAAATAAAATTTCAAGTAGAACAATGAACCTTCCAAACTTTGTGAATAAGGCAGACTAAATGAGAATTTATTCATAATATACTTTTTAAAGAGGTATTTGTTGTTTAAATTAAGTGCATAAATCAAATGTCTAAATCTGATAGATGGGAGAAATTAAACTTTTTTTTCTGAAAAAACTAAAAGAATGAACACATCAGAGGAACAAGAAATCAAGAGAGATGATATTCAATTACTGTAGGCTGACACACCAGTTTGCTACCTAACCCCAAGATGAGATTATTGTCATTAGATCCATGATTTCAAAGATTAAATAAATGGACAATTAGAGTTTGTTTCTCCTGGAATTCATCAGAATTAGTGGAGATACTCATTCAGCCTGTCCCCACATCTGTTGCTTGGCTGTGTCTGGGTAAAGTGCCAGTTGATTTAATTTTTCATTTTTCCTTCCAGATGTTTTGACATCACACAGTTATAGATGTGTGATTGTATCTAAAAATTCTCTCATATTAGCTTGAGAGGGTTTTAGTGTTCTTTTTTTCCTTCGAGGATTTAACTGCATTAAGAAAAGAAGTAATTGGGCGGTGCCTGTGGCTCAGTGAGTAGGGTGCCAACCCCATAAACCAAGAGTAGTGGTTCAAATCCTACCCCGGGCAAACTGCAAAAAAATAGCTGAACATTGTGGCAGGTGTCTGTAGTCCCAGCTACTCAGGAGTCTGAGGCAAGAGAATAACCTAAGCCCAGGAGTTGGAGGTTGCCGTAAGCTGTGACACCATCGCACTCTGGGGTGACAAAATGAGACTCTTTAACTAAAAAAAAAAAAAAAAAAAAAAAAAGAAGAAGAAGAAGTAATTGTATTGTTTCAAAATATGCAACATAAAAAGAAAATTTCATCTGCCTTCACCCAGTACAACAACCATAGAGTTTTTTAAATTAATTAAATTTGTTTGAGAAACCCAAAGCTGGTTCCATGGTAGGAGACAAAGGGGTTAGAGAGATAAACAAAAAGATGGAATATATCTACATACCTGCCAGGAATGCATGTGATATGAAATTGAATTGAAGTCTACTGAGACTGATATACTGACTTGGTAGACAGTTCAATTTCTAACCTTGAGAAATCACTTAACCTCTGTACATCTCAATTTTGTCAAATGGGGATAATGAACCTATTTCAATATGTACTTATCTCAGTCTTATAGATAAGGAAATTGTGCTAAAAACTAATAGTCACTTGTCTTGTGCAAGTTACGAAGAGGACCTTCAGGTCAAGCTTTTGCTGGCATCTTTAAATATAGGACCAACCTGTGGGCTGCAAGCATCCTCCAATTCAGGGATGTATTTACATGCTTTGAAGAAGAAAATGCGCAGGAAGACGAGAAGACGGGCACTCCATCTGGAGCAAATCATTAGGCATCTTGCTCCCTTGAAGAATGTGGAAACATGCACAGTCTAACTTCCACTCCTGCTATGCTGACACTTCAAAGGTGTTTACCAAAATGACCTTTGCATGATCTCTGTGTGTGACACTATTCATACAGTTTCTAGGTAAAACAATCACAGTACAAAACTAATGGTGATTTGCAGTGTGACCAACAAATGCTATTATTATTATCATTATCACAGTTAGTATCACTAGAACTGATCTGATATATATTTGTTCTTGCAAAATCAGTATTAGTTAAGCACATTCTAATTAGGAATTCATAACAAGCCTTAGGGTTGAAGAATGACTGTGCACTTTCTAGCCAACTGGATCTTGAGGAAACAACTTAATCTGACCTTTGGGTAAATCACCTAAAATGCAAGACAATGATACCAGCACTGGCACATTATATATATAGGTAGTCACCGACTTACAAACATCTAATTGATGTACAACTCATAGTTACAAATGTAGGCTATGAAAGGTAATAGGTAAATATACCTGTTCTTACTTATATACAAATTCAACTTAAGAACAAAACTCCCACTGAACCTTTCATGTTCATAACCTAAGGACTCCTGGTAGTTGTTTTGAGGTATCACCGTAGTAAAGAATAAAAAAAATCAATTTACAAAATATCATCATTGAAATGCAAGGAATTCCTTTTACTAGCAGAAAGTTTGGAGGCCAAAGTTCTCCTATCTGGCAAGGGCATTCATTTTGTTAGTAAATTTTTTAAAAGGTCTTTCATCTTGCTAGGTTTCCTGAAATTTAGGGTTTTGTCCTCAGTTTGGCAGGAACAGAAACTTCAGTCTGTCAGCACATTGCTAAAGTAATGTTGCTTCAGCACAGATGCACATTAGCCAAATTTTCAGAGGACAGTATTTAACAATAGAGCTAATGTGTTATTTTACAATGAAAAATAAAATGTCTGCCAAAAGCTTTGTAGTGTGGCATGTTGGTAAGGCTGAGGGTCTGATGTCAAAGCTTGGCTCCATCAAGTATTTGTTGTAAAGTCTTTAGAGCTCAGGGACTTACAATAGCTGCCTAATTTTCTCTTTTGAACAATGTTTATAATATGATTCCCCACAACATAGGGCAGTTTTTTAAATAACATATGCAATGCTCTTACAAATGCTTTGTGTGAAGCACTGGGAAAAGTTGGCTTGAGAAATGATGAAATGGTAGCTAATGTCATTGCTCTTATTATTGTTGCTGTTTGACTCAGTATATTTTATTGCAGCTATTTTTAAAATTGAATGGAATATCACCAACAAGTAGTTTGGAAATCACTAAGTTGAGTAATGGGAGGTTATGTGCACAATTTAAATCTCGGTGGCCTTACAGTCTGATAATCTTCCTGGTTCCAAGGCAGGGTTGGTATCATGCTTAGAGCAGAGCATGTCTCTCTGGTGTGCCTGGAAGGGTCTCCAGGTCACCTTTAATTGTATTGAAAGAGTAATACAAAGGAATCAGTAGTAGGCAAGTCATGATCTGCCCTGAGAATTTTGTCTCTTGAGAAAGCAACCTTACTTGGCGACTCCCTTAGAAATTTAAATCGATGTCAACAATACATTGATGCTCTTAATGTTTATCAACATTTACTGTATTCTTGCTACATTCTCTATACCAAGGATCCTACATAAGACATTATACACATTAAGTTTTTCAGTATCTAGACTAAATTGTATAGGTGATTATTTTTTATCAATGTGATCCAAGACATAGCAAAAGTTCTTAATGTTACTATATCTCCAACTCCCTGAAACTAATGGAGAAAATAAATACCTTCCTAAGGCAGCAGTTCTCCATTTGGTCTCAGTTCTTTATTTATTAAAAAAAAATATTGAATAAGCAAAAACAATCTGCTTATTAAAGGTTTTGTTAATGGGTTATACCTCTCAATTTTGTTGTGTGGGTCATAACAAAAGTATTGAGATATACAAAAATTAAAAAATGTAAAACCCACATGGACAGAAACAAATTAAGACCCCACAACACCAACAAGCTGAGCAAGTTACGTGAGTCATAATGATGCTGTCAACAACATAGTCTGTCTCAAAACTATCTCAAAGCTTTCATAGGGACCACGTGTTAGAAATTAAAACAGTTTTCACACAATACAAGAATACACAAGCACACACTCCATTAGCCATTGAGCAGTGATTTCACTGTACACCCTAGAGCCACTAGAAAACCCTACTTTCACTTGTTAGAGCATGAAAAAGAAAAAGAAAAACAATATTTTCATATTATCATAAAACATATTTTGACCTTGAAGAACTCTTAAAAGTGTCTCAAAGACTCTAAACCTCTCTGGCTCATGCGTTGAAGATTACTGTCTTTTTTTTTTTTTTTAATAATTTTATTGAATCATAATTATGTACATTGGTGCAATCACAAGGCACGATTCATATACATTCAGAAGTATTTTGATCATACTGTTACAGATATCCTTCATGGCACTTCCTTGATCACTATATAAAGACATTAATACTCTACCTTTAATAAGTTTCGCCAGTACCCTGCTAAGATGCACCGTAGGCTTTATTGGGTATATATCCCGAAGACCAAAAATCAGACACTCACTTTCAAACAGGCGCTGGAGGGCAGAGATGACAGAAAAGGAGCAGAGCGCAGTCCCAGTGGCCAATCAGGGAACTGCAGCCCCTTCCTCACTAGCAGCACTCCCAGTCTGGAGAGCCTACCTTACACCTTCCTTCCAGCGGCTTTCTCTAGCTGGAAAATGATATTGGAACCCTGCTGAAGCGTTACAAACTTTTCTAGGGTCACCCAACCTAAACACACCTCTGCCTGCCTCTGCTGTGGTAGAGGACAAGCAACGCCCTGGGAGCTCCAAGGCCCTTCTAGAACCTGGATATTCAAGCATTCCTCCTGAAGGATGAGAGCTTATTATAGCCATACACACACACACACACACACAAATCTCTGAAGTTGACTCTTTCCTGAAAGCATAAAGGTTTGATGGAGAAAACTAACTAATTACAGCATCAACCAACTCAGGCAAACAGGGCATATCTGATCTTATCACAAGCATCACCCACCATCTTGGAGACTAAGCTGGGGGTCCCAATACAATTCATCTTGTTGGGAAAAGATGAAGGATACAGGACACTGATTTTTAGCAGAAAAACAAAACATTCAGGTACCTCAGTCTGTGAGGGGTCTCCCTCTTCCACTCCAGACCTCTGGGCTGATTCGGGTGCTACTCAGAGTCTGTGCAGAGACACTCTACCAGAGAGCAGAAAAGCAGAGATTTTGTGCCTGTGAATCTCAAGCCTCAGCAACTGACACTATCCTTTCTAAGGTCCAAACCTTCACTTAGGACCCCCATCCCTGTATACCCATCATGCCTAGAGTTGGTTCAAGAAAGCCCCCAGCAAAGAAGAGCAAGTGACCTGCAATCTTATTAATCCCAAGCTGGGAGAAGAGTAGCCGGATTAGAAGAAACCAGCAAAATAACCCAGGAAACATGAAAATTCAAAATATCATGACACACCCAAGGGAACCCAATGGAGCTGGGGTTAGTGAATTTCATGCACAAGGAGCTTGCCAAAATAATAGAAATAGATTTCAGAATATGGATGTCAAATAAGATGAATAAAATTGAAGAGAAGTTTGAAAACCAACAAAAGCAGCCAAATAAATATTTCAGGAAAGCAGAGGGAAAAATTAAAAATTTAAATAACTAGATAAAATAAAAAAAGATAGAATAGAACTAAAAGAAAAAGAAGTATCATTTAGGGACTAGAATAAAACTTTAACAACAGGCTAACCCAAAAAAAGAAAGAATCTCAGAAGATAAGGTTCTTGAGCTAACCCATTTATTTTAAGAGACAGAGAAGGGTGGGCACAGTGGCTCATACCTGTAATCCTAGTACTATGAGAGGCCAATGCAGGTGGATTGCTTAAGCTCAGGGGGGTTGAGACCAGCCTGAGGACAAGTGAGACCCCATTTCAACTGAAAATAGAAGAAGTAACCAGGCATTGTGACAGGCACCTATAGACCCAGGGGAAGGCTAAGCCAAAAGAATTTCTCAAGTTCAAGAATTGGAGGTTGCTGTGAGCCTTGACACCACAGTACTCTACCTAGGGTGGTAGTGAGATTCTGTCTCAAAAAAAAAGAAAAAAAAGGAAAAAAAGGAGAGAAGAGTACAGAGAAGTCTGAACAATCGCTAAGAGAGAAGGACCTATATGAAGTGAACTAACAGTCAAATTGTAGGTATCCCTAAGAGAGAAAAAGAAAGAGGTAAAAGTATAGAAAACCTATTTGAGGAAATTATTGAGGAAAACCCCTGTTACCTGCAGAAGTTTACACATACACATACGAGATGGATATCAAACACCAGGAAGATTCATGGCAAATAGGTCACCCTGAAGACACATAGTAACCAACTTGGCCAAAGTTCAGGTGAAGGAGAAAATTCTGCAAGCAGCAAGATGATAGCATCAAACGCCAGTGGAAACCTTACAGGCCAGAGGCACTGGGGTCCCATCTGCAACTGACTTAAACAAAACAACTGTCAGCCTAGAATTTTGTATCCTGCAAAACTAAGTTTCATAATCAGCAAAGGAATTAAGACTTTTCCAGGAAAGAAAACACTGAGGGAATTTGTCATGACTAGACCTGCCCTGAAATACTCAGAACAGCTTTATACACAAATCAGCACAACAAACTCACACAAATTTGAAAGCATCTTTAAAAAGACCCCAAACTTACAACTTCTATAAAACAATAGAACAAGGGGTAAAACAAAGCAAGAAGGGAGTGCCCCCCAAAGATGAACAGACCAACACCCCACATATTAATGCTACCAAATAATCTTAACAAACTGAATGCTCCTCTCAAAGTACACAGGCTATCTAAATGCATTAAAAAGTAAAGGCATCCCAAGTTTCTGCTATCTCCAGAAAACATATCTACACTGCGAGAACACAGATTCATCATGCAAGGATGGAAAAAATTATTCACACAAATAAAAATCAAAAGAGAGCAGGTATAGCCATTCTCAGATCAGATAAAATTGACTTTAAGCCAACAAGGGTAATGAAAGACAAAGAGGGTCATTAAATAACTATAAAGGGAGTGATTCAATGAGAAAATATAACAACCCTAATCATATATGCACCTAGCACAGGAACTCACATATATCTAAAGCCAATTATACTACAGCTAAACAAGGAAATAAATAGCACCATGTAACTGCCAGGGACCTCACCATCCTGCTGTCAGAGCTTGACAAATCATCAACGCAGAAAATAAGTAAAACGGACTTAAACCTAACTCTAAATCAAATGGACTTAACTGACATTTACAGAACATTCTACACAAAATCTGCATAATATACATACATTCTTTTCAGCAGCACATGGAATGTTCTTCAAAATTGACCATATCTTAGTCACACAACAGGTCTCGACAAGTTCAAAAACATCAAAATCATGTTACATACCTTCTCAGACCATGACAGAATAAAACTAGAAATCAATCACAAGATTGGTGCAACTTACACAAAGTCATGGAAATTAAGCAACCTGCTACTGCACAATTATTGGGTCAAGAATGAAATTAAGATGGAAATAAAAAAATTCTTTGAACTATACCACAAAGGTGACACAAGCTATCAAAACCTATGGGACACAGCAAAAACATTCCTTGTGAGAAAATTCATGCCCTTAAATGCTTACACCAAAAAGACAGAAAGATGAAAAATTAACAACCTATTTCCACACCCCTACGGGAACTAGAAAAAGAAGAACAAAGAAAACCCAAAGTGAGCAAAAGAAAAGAAGTAGCAAAGATCAAAGTAGAACTAAATGAATTGTAGCAGACAAGCAAACAAAAAATCAACACAAAGGATTAAGGAAACAAAAATTTTACTCTTTGAAAAGATAAATAAAATTGAAAAAGCTCTAGCTAGATTAACCAAGAACAGAAGAGAAAGGACACAAATAGGCTCAATCCAACATGAAAAACTTATGCACCAGAAATATAAAGCATTGTCTATGAATGCAGTAATTTAATCATTATCTAGTACCACTGGAGATTGGTAGATTCTGAATAAATGTAGTTTCCACTAGCTTGAGAGTTATTATTAAAAATAAGACCTAATTATATACCCCATACTATATCACACTATACCATAAACTCTGTATTACTTGATATTAATATTAAAATACACAAATCAAAAGCAAAGTAAGACAGATAAACTTCAATTACTGTAACACCATTTTACTGTATTATAAAACAGCTTTGTAAATGCAGCGCACAAGTTTAGTCAAATAGCAATCAATACACTATTCAACTTCACTAACATTTCTAACTTTTTTAAACTTCAAGTAACACACATTAACACTTAAAACTGTTAGAGTAATGACATGGGAGACCCTGGAGTGGTGCACAATGCTTGTACTTTGGCTTCCTGAGGCCACAGCGCAGCAACTTTAGACTGATTTTGTTGCTGTTGTTTTTGGCTGGGTCACATGCCAGTTACTTGAGAGTGCTGGTTGCTTGAGTTCTAGATAACAGAGTTTATTGTACTATGTAAATAAACCTCTACATGAACGAACTAGTGATCATGGAGGAAATACACAAGTTCCTGGAAACACATAACTTCCCAATACTCAATAAGGAAGAAATAGAACTGCTTAACAGAACAATCACAGTGAGATTGAAACAGTAATAAAAAGGCTCTCAAAAGGAAAGGCATAGACCAGATGGATTCACATCCAAATCTATTAGACCTACAAAAAAGACCTGGCACCCATAAGACAGAAATTATTTGATATAATTAAAAAGATGAGAATCTTCCTCTATTTATTTCTCAAAATATCACTTTGATGCCAAAACCAGGAAAGGACACAAAAAACAAAGAAAACTACAGACCAATATCCCTAATGAAGACAGACGCAAAAATCCTCAATAAAATAGAAAACTGAATTCAACAGTACATTAAAAAATAATCCACCAGGAGGACCAAGTGGGCTTATAAGGATGGCAAGCATATATAAATCAATAAATGTTATTCACTACATAAACAAAGGCAAAAATAAAGATCATATGATCATTTTGAATAAATAAGGAAAAAGTATTTGACAAAATCCAGCAATCTCTCATGATAAAAACCCTCAACAAACTAGATGTGGAAGGAACATAACTCAGAATTATGAAAGTGATATATGACAGACCCACAGCCAATATCATACTGAATGGAAAAAAATTGAAAGCATTTCTCTTAAGAACTGGAACAAGACAAAGATGCCCCTGTCACTACTTCTATTCATCATAGTGCTGGAAGTCCTAGCCAGAGATATCAATCAGATTAATGAAATACCAGGTATCCAAATCAGGAATGAAGAGCTCACACTCTTAACTCTTTGCTGATGATATGATCTTGTGTCCAGAAACCCCCAAAGATTCAACTGAGAGTCTCCTGGTTGATAAATAATTTCAACAAAGCCTCAGGACACAAAATCAATCTACATAAATGGGTAGCATTTTATGTACCAATAAGGTTCAAGATAAAAGTCAAATCAAAGATTCAATATTATTCACAATAGGTACAAAGATAATAAAAACACCTAGGCATATACTTAACCAAGGAGGTAAACTATCTCTATAAAAAGAACTGTGAAACTCTGAGGAAAGAAATCACAGAGGATACAAACAAATGGAAAAGTATGTCATCCTTATAAATAGGTAGAACCAACATTGTTAAAATGTCCATACTACCCAAAGTGATTTACAAATTCAAAGTAATCTCTATCAAATTACCAAAGTCATACTTCACAGAGCTACGAAAAATAATTCTATGCATTTTTTGGAACCAGAAAAAAGCCTGAATAGCCAAAGCAATCTGAAACAAAAAGAACCAATCTAGAAGCATCACATTACCAGATTTCAAATTATACTATGAGGCTATAATAACCAAAACAGCATTGGCATTGGTACTAAAATAGAGACATAGGGCAATGGAAGATAACAGAGAACCCAGGTAGATAAAAAGTATCTACCTGGCTCGGTGCCTGTGGCTCAACAGGCTAAGGTGCTAGCCATGTACACCTGAGCTGGCGGGTTCGAATCCAGCCCGGCCCCACCAAACAACAATGACAGCTGCAACCAAAAAATGGCCGGGCGTTGTGGCGGGCGCCTGTAGTCCCATCTACTTGGGAGGCGGAGGCAGGAGACTCGCTTGAGTCCAGGATTTGGAAGTTGCTGTGAGCTGTGATACCACAGTACTCTATCCAGGGTGACAGCTTGAGGCTCTGTTTCAAAAAAAAAAAGCATCTACCTACAACCAGCTAATCTTCAACAAAGCAGACAACAACGTATACCAGGGAAAAGAAGCTCTATTCAATAAATGGTTTGGGGAAATAGGATGGCCACGTGCAGAAAAATGAAACAGGTCTCCTACCTCTCACCACTCACTAAAATTAATTCAAGATGGATAAGAGATTTAAATCTCAGGCATGAAGTGATAAGGATTCTAGATGAAAAGCTAGGAAAAACTCAATATCAGCCTAGGCAAACAATTTAAGACTAAGGCTCCATGGCAATTATGGCAACAACAATTAACAAATGGGATTATATTAAGCTAAAAAACTTTTGCACAGCTAAGAAACAATCCACAGAGCAAACAGACAACCTACAGAATTGGAGAAAATGTTCATAAACTACACACCCAATAAAGAAGTAATATCAGAATTTACAAAGAACTCAAACAAATCAACAAGAGAAAAACAAACAATCCTATAAAAAAAAAGAGGCATGAACAGAATCTTCTCAAAATAAGAAAAACAAATGACCAATAAACATAGGAAAAAATACTCAACATCACTAATCATCAATGAAATACAAATTAAGAAATTAAGACCACAATGAGATACCACCTTACCCCAGTTAGAATGGCTTTTATTAAAAAGCCCAAAAATAGATACTTGTGTGGTTGCAGAGAGAAAGGAATGTTCATACACTGTTAGTGAGAAGGCAAATTAGTAGACCTTTATGGAAAACAGTATAAAGATTCCTTAAAGAACTAAAAAGAGACCTACCATTCGATCCACCAATTCCACTCTTGAGTATTCCCAAAAGGATAAGAAGACTGTTCATCAATAAAACACCTGCATTCAATGTTGATTACAGAACAATTCACAATTTAAAAGACGTGGAATCAGCCAGCATTCCCATCCATTCATGACTGTTTAGTCAAATGCAATATATGTATAGCATGGAGTATTATTCAGCAATAAAAAATGAATTAATACCTTTTGCAAAAGTCTGGATGGAACTAGAGATCATTCTCTTAAGTTAAGTATATCAGGAATGGGAAAACAAATACCTATTATTCACTATTAAATTGGAACTAACTGATGAGCACACATGCACAGAGGGAAGTAAAATTCAGTGGAAATCAACCATTGGGAAGGGGGACGAAGGGCAGGGATGAAAACCTACCTGATGGGTACAAGGAACATATTTGGGTTATGGGCACACCTACAGCTGGGTTCAAACATTACAAAGGCAATCCTTATAACCTAAAAATTTGTAGCCCCTTAATATTTTGAAATTTTAAAAAGCTATAGAATGCTGCTACACTAGGAGAGAAGTGTATTACTTTAAATAAATATATTTTTTTTAATGTTAAAAAGTAATTATCTAAACATAAACCTCAAGTTAGATAAAGTTAAAACATAATTCAAAGAAAGTATAATGAAAGGAAGAAAAGAATAATGATAAGTATAAATTGATGAACTAGAAAATACAGGTGCAAAATCAAAAAAAAATAAGAATTTCATTCTTTGAAAATACTAATAAAATTAATAAATCTTTTGCACAAAGCTAATCACAAAACAAGGCACAAGTAACTAATATCAGGAATAAAACTGTATCAGGAATAAGAATCTTATCAAGAACAATCCCTCAGATTCTACAGAAATTATAAAGATAGTAAGAAGACATTAACAACTTTATTCTACTAAATCTTAAATTGAAGTGGGAAAATTACTGAGGGAAAATATAAATTACTTACAATAACTCCAGAAAAAATAGAACGCCAAATTGTCCTATAGAATTTACTGATTAAATCAGTAAACCTTCCCTAATAGAACACACCTAGTCCAAATGATCTCATTGGTGACTGATACCAAACACTCAATCTTCATAAAACTTATTCCAGGCTGGGCACAGTTGCTCACACACTTTGGGAAGATGTGTGATGATTGCTTAAGGCCAGGAGTTTGAGATGAGCCTGAGAAAAAGAGAGAACCATTTCTTCTCCAAAAATAGAAAAATTAGCCATGCTTAGTAGTGTGCACTTGTAGTCCCAGCTACTCAGGAGGCTGAGACAGGAGAATTGCTTGCACCCAGGAGTTTGAGGTTGCTGTGAGCTATGATGATGCCACGACACTTTAGCCCAAGTGACCGAGCAAGCCCTATCTCAAAAAGAAAAAAAAAAAACTTATTCTAGAAACTAGAAAAATAAGGTATCATCTTCTAGTCATTGTATGAAGCTGGCATAAACATTACAATAAAACTGACAAGGATAGTACAAAAAAGGAAATTATAAATTAAATTCATTTGTGAATATTGATGTAAAAATCTATACTAAACTGATTTCGTATATACTAAATGATAACAGTGGATCACTAACATCACATTCATAACAGGAATAGAAGGAAATGCATACATTATAAAAACATATTAATAATTTATCAATTAACAAATTAGTGAGAAAAGTCACATAATAATCTTAGTAGAAGCAGAAAAAGCACTTAAATTTCTGTAGCAATTTAGGAACAAAATCTTAGCAAGCCAACAATATAAGGAAAATTCCTCAATTTTATAAAAGTCATTTTTTAAATTACTACATCTAACTCTATAAAGGTGAAAAATTGAAATAACTCCATTTAAGATCAGAAAGTTGTCCACTATGAACATTTGTATTGAACACTGCATTGGAGGTGCTAGCCAATAAGCAAGAAAAAAGATATAAAAATACAAGAACTAGAAATTAAGTGCATGAACTTATCCTAGAAAAAGTGCTACAGACCGTGTGACTGAATATCACTAACATCACCTTTGGGTGCTTCCCTTGGAAAGCTATGCACTGACACTAGTGTCTAGTTCACCCTTCAAAGCAATTTTTTAAATAAGAATTTTACTTATATATTTTTATTTTTTAATTTTAGATGAATATGAGGACACAAATAGTTAGGTTACATTGTTTACATTTCTAAGGTAAAGTTCAAGTTATAATTAAGCTCTTTATTCAGAGAGTGTGATATGTACCCTTACATTGTGCACAGTAGGTGAGACCTTATCAATCCTCCTCCCTCCTCCCCTTACCTCTCTCTCTTCTACCCCTAAACCCCACTTGAATTTAATTGCATTTTTGTGTGTGGTTGTTTTTCCATTAGTTTCAGATTAGTATTGAGTACATTGGATACTTGCTTTTCCATTCTTATGATTCTTTACTAAGAAGAATGTACTTTAACTCCATCGAAGTAAATACAAAAGATGGAAAGTCTTCAACTTTTTATGGCTGAATAGTATTCTATGCCAAAGTTTATTAATCCATTCATGTGTTGATGGACACTTGGGTTGCTTCCACATCTTGGCAATTGTGCATGGAGCTCCAATAAACATTCTAGTGCAAATGTCCTTGTGATAAAATAATTTTTTTTCTTCTAGGTAGATACCTAGTAATAGGATTGTGGGATCAAATGGGAGGTCAACTTTTAGTTCTTTGAAGATTCTCTATATTTCTTTAAACAGAGGCTGTATGAGTTTGCAATCCAGAATATAGCAACACACTTAAAAAATTATACATTAAGATCAGCAGTTACACTTTATCCCAGGGATGTAAGGTTGGTTCAACATACATAAATCCATTAATATAATGGCCACATAAATAGATGTAAAAACAAAGGCCACATGATCATCTCAATAGATGCAGAAAAAGCATTTGACAAATTTCAGCATATTTTTCTGACAAGAACACTTTTTAAAATAGGGATAGATGGAACATTTCTTAAATGGATAGAGGCAATCTATAATACATCTACATATTGAATGGAATAAAACTGAAACTATTTCCACTTATAACTGGAACCAGACAAGATTGTCCACTATCATTACTTCTATTCAACATAGTGCTGCCAGTTTTAGCTAATGCAATCAGGCAAGGGCTTCCAATGGGGAGAGAGGAGGTCAAACTCTCATTCTTTGTGGATGATATGATCTTATACTTGGAAAACCCCAGGCTCTCAACCACAAGGCTCCTGGAAGTTATCAAGGATGTTTTGTCTCAAGATACAAACTCAATGTCCACAAATCACTAGCCTTCACATATGCCAGTAATAGTGAAGCTGAGAATCAAATCAAAGGCACAATACCCTTCACGGTAGCTTCAAAGAAAATTAAATACTTGGGAGCATATCTAACAAAGGATGTGAAGGACCTCTATAAAGAGAAGTACAACCTGAAAAAAAGAAGTAGCAGAAGACATAAATAAATGGAAGAATATACCATGCTCATGGCTGGAAAGAACCAACATTGTTAAAATGTCCACACTACTCAGAGCAATCTACAGATTTAATGTAATCCCCATCAAAGAACCAACATCATACTTTGAAGAACTTGAAAAAATAGTACTTCATTTTATATAGAACCAGAAAGATACCCAAATACTCAATGCAATTTTAAGAAATAAAAACAAATCTGGAAGCATCTGGAGGCTACCAGACTTCTGACTATACTACGAGTCTACAGTGATCAAAACAGCAGGGTACTGGCACAGAGCTATGGAATAGAATAGAGAACCTAGGGATGAACCCAGCCACATGTCACCATGTGATCTTTAAACCAAACAAAAGCATGCACTAGGGAAAAGAATCCCTATTAATAAATGGTGCTAGGAGAACTGGTTAGTCACATGTAAAAGACTAAAATTCAACCTGAACCTCTCACCACTGACAAAAATTGACTCTCACTGTACAAAAGATTTAAATTTAAAACACAAAACAATAAAAATCCTAGAAGAAAATGTAGGGAAAACTCTTGATTTCATTAGCTTGGGAAAAGAATTTATGAAGAAGACCCCCTTGCCAATTGCAGCAACTCCAAAAATAAATAAATGGGACATGATCACGCTAAAAAGCTTCTGCACAGCCAAGGGTACAACAACTAAAGGAAACAGATGGTTTTGGGATGGGAGAAGATATTTGCAAAGCTACGTGTCTGACAAAGGGCTGATAACTAGAATCTACAGAGAACTCAAATTATAAGAAAAGAGCAAACAATCCCATTTATATGTGGGCAAGAGACTTGAAAAGAAACTTCTCTGAAGACAGACAAATGGCCAAGAAACATGTGAAAAAATGCTCATCATCCCTAATCATCAGAGAAATGCAAATTAAAACCACTCTGAGATATCACCTAACCCCAATGAGAATAGCCAACATCACAAAGTCCCACAGCTGCAAATGCTGGCACAGATGTGCAGAGAAGGAAGACTTCAAAGCCGTTTTGGAACTCTTTTTCTGAAATGGCCATCAGAGCTGTCATTGTACAACTAAATTCACGAACTTATCCTGGAAAAAGTGCTACATACCTCATTGCTGAATATCACTACAGTCACCTTCCAAGTACTCCTTTGGCCATCTGGTGTCTCGTCTCTAACAATATTCAGCAATGAAGTACATAGCGCTTTTTCTGGATAAATTTGCAAACTTAATTGTTTAACTTCATATGAGATTTGAAAAAGAGGAAGCAAAACCATCATTATTTATAAACAGCATATATATAGAAAACCCCAATCCACAAAACACAGTATTAATATGAAAGTTTAATAAGAAGGTTGTGATTGCTAAATGATACACATAAGTTGTCTGGGGTGTTTGGACTTTAACCTTTATAATCATTCATTACGTTAAGCATTTCTGTTTTCATGCTCTTTAGTGTGAATTATAGTTTATAATCTTAAAAAGCCTTTTTTAAAAATTGGCAAATGCCATAAGAGAATAGGCATTCAGTCAGTCCTGACTAATGAACATCTGACCCTTTTTATTTATCTAGAGCAGGGTAGAGTGGGGAGAGCCTGTGGATAGAGGAGGTAAGTGAGAAGGGGTAAGAGGGATGGAGGTAACATTTATTTAATATTGTCCTGAGTCTCCTAACCATCGTGCTAAGACATTTTGCATACTTTAACTAATACTTAAATACACAACAAGAGAAAAATATACACTTATCCTAGTTCTACAGATGAGGAAATCAGAATACTGACGTAACTTGTCCAACCCTACACAAGGAGGAAGTCGGGATTTGAATGGAGAGATAACTGCAGACCAGGGCTTCTTCCTCTGCGTCTTATAGCTGCCTCGGTTTCAGAAATCCCTTGTGATGCTTGTAATGGTTTAACTGTTTCTGAAGTTTCTTCTTCATACTGACCCTGATGTTAGTTTTGCTGCAACCTTTGGGTCTTCTTTCCTTCCCATTGGGGCAGCTTCCCTATTTCCCAGTCCTAAGTACCCTTACCTATTAGCCTCGTTCCCAAAAAGTTAAGCCAAGTAAGTTAACCTGAATCACTATGGTATGAGCGCATCCTCTGGGAGCACAAATGCTTGACAAAGAAATTGCTTTGGGTTAATACGGAGCCAGAGACAGAGGTAAGCCCTGGGTTTTTTTCCTTATTAAGCAGCTGGTATAGAGCTTTCCTCAGGCAACTTTTGCCACCTGCTGGTCAAACAAAATATATCTGTGATCTGGATCCTGGCCGAAAGTAGCTAATTATACTAACTCCTAAATCCTCAGGGCTGAAAATGCTATTGTGGAAAGTGTATCTATCCTAGAAGCCAATCAATCTCAGGGGTAAATCTTAGGATCAGAAGTACTTCTCTGTGGTGCATGGTGACCTACTTCCAGGAGCCATCACATCTGAGTGGGGGGCAGCCAGGCCTGGGAGCCCCCTGCAGCTGTCATGTGTCTGTGGCTTTGTTGTTGGTGGTGGTGTTGATCTGACATTTTTTTTCCCTAACTCTGAATCGTACTTCAAAAGCAGCTACTTTAATTCCCTTTAAAGCAGAAATCATTCACGTATTTCCCACATAACCATTTTAGCATCAAATATGTATAAAAAACTGTTCCTGAACATGAAGGACTGAATATTTGTGCTTTTTTTAACCAAACACTGGATTTCCATCTGAAACTGGTTTTGTTCTTGACAGGGCCCAGTGGATATTTATGAAAAACCTGAGAGTTGATGACCACGAGTCTACAGGTTTAGATGTGCCCTTTATGCTTGTTGGGTTTTTTTTTTTTAATAAAATAACTGCTTTGCAGAGGGATCTTGTTATCTCTAAAGTAAAACAGATTAGGAAAGCTGTTTTTCAAAGGGATGAGAAAGCATCTATTTCCAGATGTGTCAAAAACTACTGAATCACACTGTCAAAGGATTATGTGGTTGAAGGCAGAAATCAGAAAGAAAGAGAAGGTGATTTTTACTCTACTACAAAAGAGTTCAGATTGGTTTTTGAATGTTCTTTCCTTTGACAAAATTACTGATGTGTAATCTTTAGAACATATTTTTTAAACTGGAGATTTGTTCTCCTGGATGTGTAGACTCAGGAGGGAATATCAAATCTCCCAGAAATCTGGCAGACCACAGAATAGAATCATTTTTATTCCACAGATTTCATATCAATTGCTTCAAGGACACAGGGGATATCATGGTCTATTTAAAGTTATAGTTGGCCTGAGTTTTCTTTTGAGTGGATATGTTTATATAAACACTGAACTGAATTGGCTTTATAGTTTTTCTCTAAATCAAAATGCAGCATTCTTGATGTCACCTTCATCAGCCCAAGACAAGATGGAACTGGTAGCAAAAATGTGAGTAGCGATGCTCCAGAAAGAAAGAAAACCTTGGCCTGACCTTTGTAGACATAATTCACTTCTTCCTCTAGAAACCCAAATATGGCTCTCCTTGCCACAGAGAGGTCAAATCTTACACTTACTCCAGAATA
Organism: Arctocebus calabarensis; assembly: GCA_963573935.1. Classification (NCBI taxonomy): domain Eukaryota; kingdom Metazoa; phylum Chordata; class Mammalia; order Primates; family Lorisidae; genus Arctocebus; species Arctocebus calabarensis. The sequence goes on along the minus strand of CAUYON010022890.1, from coordinate 4,038 downwards.
AGTCTCTGTTGCAGGTCTTCTACCACATTTCCACTCTCACTATATATCTCCACATTCATTTCCATTTTCAACTTATGACGTGGATTTCTCTCATTCAATTTTAAAAAAATAAATGTGTACTGAGCTCCTACTAGGTGCTGCATGCTTGGGGAATGGTAAGGAAAATAAGATAAAGTTCCTGTTCTTCAGGAATTTGCATTCAAGGTGGAGAAACAGACCATAAACAAATAAATAGTATGGACACAGGTAAATGCTATAATTAGAAAACAAAGCAGGGTAAGAGGCCAAAGGCTCTTGAGCAACAATGTGAATGGAGTAAGGGGGTTGCAGCAGTTGTACGTCTAAGAGCAAAGCATGCCAGGCAGCAGGGGGAGGGGGCAGGTAAGCGCACAACCCTCAAGGCACAGCAAGCCGTCCTGTCTGTCTGGAGGAGAATGAGCAGGGAAGAGTAAGGGGCTGCAGGTAGAGAGTGGCTGGAGCCATTCATATACAACTTGATGGGACATAATTTGTAATTATTTCAAGGCTAGAAGGTAAACAGTTTGGCTTAGTAGTTTAGCAATATCAAAGTATGTTTCTACAAGTTCCACCCCCTACACACACACACACACACACAAACATACACACACATATACACCATTTCTGTGGTCAAGTTTGAAAAAAAAGAAAATACTATACGCTTTTTTAATTTCCTTATTAGACATTCACAATTGTAAGAGCAAACTATAAGTTTGAGACATTCACAGGAAAGGTGTTTGTTTATCCGTGTTAAACATTTTGATCATGGAACTCCTTTTTCTGGTGATGCAGAAATCAACAAGAATTGGTTCCCTTCCTGTTCATTCACTTGGCTGTTTGTATCCTTGCCGAGGATAGGTTGCAACCCCAGTCATCACTTACGTATACTCTTTGGTGACAGGGAAAGCCAGTGTGTATAACTTATACTGGTCCAGCTACCCATTCATTTATTTATTTAAGTAAATTTTTTGTAACCCCATCTGTAAATATGCAGATGCTCATTAAATAGATTTTCAACTAATGCACGATTGACAAATGGAAGAAGAGCTGTGCAGAATGGTGAAAGAATATCATTTTCTAATAGAAGGTACATTTTTCTGCCAGTTCTTGATTCTACATGTGCCCGGCCCCTGCTCTAATCTTTTCATGCATCAGACAAAATGCACTGAAATTTGAAAAGGCTTTCTACTGGTCACCAACAAGATAAATGACATGTACTAAGGAATTGGTTTAGTTTAACTGGAAAATATTTGTAACTTACAAACGTATATTGTTAGAAGTGAGCGGTTTAGTCTGAAAGCAGAATACCTGATAAGATTTAAGATACATCATACAAGAAGCTAGGTTCTTTTCAGAGTCTAAACTTTTCTAGGTAAACACTGATTTAGAGTTATTGACACAAACACTTTTTTGGAGGCACGAAACATGCCTTTCAGGAATCACCTTTTCAGCACAGCAACATAGATCATTTGGGCAACAAAGAGGCAGAGCGCTAACCAAGGAAAGAACAAAGCCAGAACACAACTGGATGTTGGTGTCTTTGATTTACAGAGCAGACCATGGACGATGAGATCAAAGACTATGCAGTCACAAAGACTGATTCCCTCGAAAAGGTAAGGAATTATCTTCCTAAAAGTATAGATGACAAGTAAGATTATCTGAAATAACCTTGGCCCAAAGTGAGAAACCCTAAAAGGGGGATTGGGAGGAGAGAAAGACAGAGAGAGAGAGAAAGACAGAGAGAGAGAGAGAGAAGGGTGCTTAGAAAGTAAATGCTGATGCTAGAGAAGAGGAATTATTCAGACATCCCCAGACCAGCATGAACCGGAGAAAAAGGAGTTAATTTGACAAGCCAGCTTCAGCAAAACTTCCCAGCCCCATGCTCCTCTCTAGACAGTGTGGCTTGGCAACCTCACAAACACCTGCTGACCATACAGCCATGAAGAACTCACGGCTTGAAGTGGGTTCAGAAAACCTGCCTATAATTGCTAACAGGACTCACAAGAGTATAACCTAACAATAAAAATATTTAGATTATGTTGCCCATAAAAAAAAAAAGTCAAAGGCATACTCTTTTTGGCAGGAGCTCTCCTAAAATGTTGCCATATGGACTTATACATATGCAGATTTCTCCAATTAGATGGAGTACATGCTGGTTAGTTGACCGGGACCAAGAGGGCTCCATTTGGACTTAAAGAAATTAAAGCTGAAATTGTGTTCCTGTGATTTCTTTTTATTTTAATTTTTTTTTTAGAAACCCAAGAAGATGATGGTGGAAGCAGATTTAGAGGACATCAAGCGAACGCAGCAGCGCAGCCTGATGGACTGGAGCTTCACCGAGCACTTTAAACCCAAAGTCCTGCTTCAGGTATTTGTGGAGGGCGACGGGAGACGATCAGGTCGGTCTGGGGAGTAGTCGCGATTTAGAAGTTCACTAAAGTTCACCCGAAGTTCACTTCTAGGTCATTCTCCTAGACCTAGTTCACATCAATATTCTCATGTGCTTCAGCTCTAAAATGAGTTTATGCCCAGACTGAGCTATGCATTCCCAGAGAATTTCTGAAACAGTTTCAAATATGCTTTCCAATAGGACGTTTTTATAAAAATATTTTCAGAAATAAAGAAACATATAATACTGCTGCTCATATTCACTAGGAAAAAAAAGTAAGGCTTTATTGGAAATAACTCCCATGTTTTTCATATTGCCTGTCCTTTCTGTTCAGTTTTCACTACATTGCACAGTATTTTCTGTTTTAATTAACAGGTCAATAGAAGCTGTAATAGCTAGCATTAATTGACCACATAACATGTGCTAGGCAATGACTAATATGTATTGTTAGCTCATTTAATTCTCATAATAACCTTATGAAGTAGAAACTATTTAAATAGGGGGAAACTGAGGCACCTTGACCAATAAGCACCAGCTCACATGGCTGGTAAGTGAGAAATAGGATATAAACCCAGGAAATTTGGCCCTAGATCCTATACTCTCAAACACTACACAAAATAACAAGTATTCCTAAAACTCCTTTTTTTCTTTTTTTACAAAGATTATTTTGGCTTTGTCTTTTTACCTTGAATTTTATTCTTATCAAAGCTTTACTCTCACATATTTTTAAAGCCAGGAAGTTCTGCAAAAAGTCTCATTACAAAAAACAATCACTTCCTGTCCCCCACCCCACCCTTCTTCCATTCTCAGAGTCTAAAATCTTTGACCCATTCACCTCTTTTGTTACTTCATTCAATTGTCTCTAAACACCAAGCATATTCTTTTCATTTTAGCTTTAGTTTGGGAGCATCATTATCAATTGATTCCCTCTTGAGAACATAGCTCTATCCACCCACATGCAACACACGTGTGCGTGTACACACCCCCACATCCCTGCATTCACACCAGCACCTCTCCACTCTCTGATGTGTATGTACACACCCCCACATCCCCACATTCACACCAACACCTCTCCACTCTCTGATGTGTGTGTTCACCCCCCTCACATCCCCACATTCATACCAGTACCTCTCCACTCTCCGCATGCAACACACGTGTGCGTGTACACACCTCTCACATCCCCACATTCACATTAGCACATCTCCACTCTCTGATGTGCGTGTACACACCCCTGACATTCCTGCATTCACACCAGCATCTCTCCACTCTCTGATGTGCGTGTACACACCTCTCACATCCCCACATTCACACTAGCACATCTCCACTCTCTGATGTGCGTGTACACACCCCTCCCCTCCCTGCATTCACACCAGCACCTCTCCACTGTCTGAAAGGCATGTACACACCCTCACATCCCTTCATTCACACCAGCACCTCTCCACTCTCTGACACTGTTTACTTATAATTTTTTATTAGCTCAACATTTAATATTTATTTCTTTTTTTTTTTTTAATAATTTTATTGAATCATAATTATGTACATTGGTGCAATCACAGGGCACGATTCATATACATTCAGAAATATTTTGATCATACTGTTACAGATATCCTTCATGGCATTTCCTTGATCAC
>CAUYON010022889.1:0-30181 GCA_963573935.1 Arctocebus calabarensis | reverse complement strand
AGGACTGTACCAGGGACCACTGAACAGGCCAGGCCATCCACATTTCCCAGGGAGAGTCCCAACAAATCAGTCCTGCCAGTTTCTCATGGTCAAGATATGACCTAGCTTGCTTATAATGTGTGTGTGTGTGTGTGTGTGTGTGTGTGTGTGTGTGTGTGTAGATATATACCTCCATAAGTAGAATTTTGGAGATGTCATGGACCAATTTTCTCTTTCTTTCATTCTTTCTTTCCTTCCTTCCTTCCTTCCTTCCTTCCTTCCTTCCTTCCTTCCTTCCCTCCCTCCCTCCCTCCCTCCCTCCCTCCCTTCCTTCCTTCCTTCCTTCCTTCCTTCCTTCCTTCCTTTCTTTCTTTGACAGAATCTTACTTCATCACCCTCCTTAGAGTGCCCTGGTGTCACACTCACAGCTCTTGGGCTTAGGCAATTTTCTTGCCTCAGCCTACTGAGTAGCTGGGACTATGGGCACCTGCCACAACACCTGGCTATCATAGACAGATTTTCATAGCAGGTCATCTTAATTGCCCCATGAGAGTCAGCTTCTGCAAGGACTCAAAAGCTTAATCCTTTTGTAAAGTATCCCTCTTATAAATAAATCGCCACCTTCTCATTTTGCCTGTTTTGTTGTCGCTGACTTTTGAAGGTAGGACTTGATCCAAGCAGGTGCAAATGCTCTTGATAAAAGCTTCCTTACCTCCCACCCCACATGGTGGGATTAATGGCAAAGAAGATGAGACCAAAAGTTTTTTAACTTAAAAAAAAACAAACAAAACTTCCTATCATCTGTCTTAACAATGGGGTAGAACTCACCAGCATCCCTTCATTTCCCTTTTATTAAAGGGAAATAACCCCCTGCCGCTAATACACGGAGAAGTGTAAGATGGAGGTTGGAAGTTGCTTGCCTGGCTGTTCCTGGTGCAGTGATGGGGTCTTCCTGGTCAGACCGCAGGGGCTTGGTCCATGTTTTCCGGATAAAAGTCAAGATGAGTCAGCCTTTGGCTTCCTTCATTCTTAAGTCTGTCCCTTCTTCTCTGCCTTCCCTGGCTCCCTCTCTAGCATGGGCATTGTCTTGGGTGTTTGGGTTCTAAGAGATGTTTTTATGATGAAGATGATGGTGATGATTTTTGTGGGTCCATTTGCAGACTCCTGGCCAGGAGGTTGTGGCTCCGTAAGTGCATGTGCCATGGGCCCCTCAAGGATGCTGGCTGCTACAAGGAGCTTGTCATTTAACTCAGAAGGCAGAGGAGACATTTACAGTATTTTCCCTTCCTGCTGTAATTAATACCCCTTAAGTTGTTTAAAGAAATACAGTACAATCACCCTTTTGAACAGGGTTATAACAACATGATCTCTAAAAGCTAAAAAACAGCTGGTTCCACTCGAATTCTAAATACATTAAAACAAACTTTGAAGTCAATAATCTGAGTTTCTGTTTTCATAAATTACAGTGATAACATGTAAATTTCTCCATTCAGCAATCTTGACATAAGCCCTTTTGTGCTTCCCTCTCTAAAACTGTGAACCTAAGAGAGATGCTTTTAAATAAATTCTAAGTAAACTCTCCTTAAAAGTAGAGGCAATAAATCCAGCTGCATTTAGCTTTTATAATCACGTGTCCATGAAAATGTGCAGCGCCTAATATTGGCTACATAAAAAAAATGGACCCAAGTTTTTTTTTTTTTCTTTCCTTTAAAAAAAGGCAACATTAACTGTTTCACAAAAAGTTATTTGTTTCCTCTGGAAGCCTAGCCAGTGAGCTTTGGGGGATTAGGGATACATTTCACCTACAGGTTACATGAGCTTTTGTTATTTGTTTTCATACAAAATAAACCACAAAGCTCTTGCTAATGTAGGATTGTGCAGAGTTTTGGTGAGAATATTTCAAAAGTAGCATGTATTTTCCCTTGATTATTTCCCCAGATCCTTAGGGATGCAATCCAATGGTGGTTTATTCCCTTAGGAAAATATGTTTCATTTATAAACTTTTTTCTTCCAATGTAATGAAAACAGTTTTGGCTTAGCACACTGTTCTGGTCAAATTATGTGGCCCAATTCTCCAGAAATGATGAGGGGGCTATGCTTACACAAAGCAGCTTTTGCAGACTTTTCACCCTGTGGTTTGGTTCCACATTATACCAATATTTAAATCTTTGAGTGTTTCAGATTGAGCGCACAACATATAAAGATACATAAAGTTGCAATGAGCACAGCCTAATAGCTTTTTTAGACTCTAGAGAGATACAAAAAGACACAAATATAGATAAATGATCAAAAAGGAATAATTGCTCTAACAGCCCTTTCGGTTGCAGTATTTAACATATATTCCTTTTGCTACCAGTACACGTGGTTCTAGAATGTAAAAAGTAATTGCATTTTCCATTCTTCTTCCCTCTTCAATATACAAGCACCTCTAGAAACCTACTTGTAGAATATTATGTAGGTTTCTCTGCTTCATTTAGCTCCTTTTCTCTTAGGAAAACACATTATGACTTTGTACAAGCCTTGATCGATTTCTTAAGAGGCCTTATCTGATTGCTTTTATATTCTATTGATTTTTCTGAATTAAGTTTTATGGCCCTCAATTATTTTCTTGTATGATTGTTCACATCTACGTATGGTGTACCATATAATTACACAGTGGCATGATTATGTTCTAGTTGATAATCCCATTTTAATATACGGCACTTTCCCTTTTTATGGAGATTATCTTCCATATGCAGACCGATCTGTTGAATTTCGTGCAACGAAGATAAACCCAAATCACAGAAGCACTTGCTCACTGTGGAGGCCACTATCAGCATTTGTGACATCTTGACAAAAGCGTTTATTGCAAAGTGTTGCGATCATCAGCTTCATTAGGAAAGCGTTTAACAATCATAGGAGATGATTTTTATAAACCTGCTGTTCTGCTGACTGGGGGATACCACTATCACAGCACAATTAAGTTTCAAATGGGTTTTGAACACTGATGGCTAATATAATTCAGCCCTAGCAGTAGACTGTTGCATTATACAATCATTTATCATTTGAGGGGAAATTCTGACAGTGCTCAAACGTGGAGACCTCGAGAAACTGTCTCCTTTTACGTCGTCTTTCGGAAACAAGCACAGTCTCCTTCAGGTGACGTCTAGAGAAGAAGTTAAGACAAAAACAATTGGTTGAAGAGAAGTTTAATCAATTTATTAAACGAGTCGAGTGCTAGAAGATGCTTTTCTTATATAGTACATGTCTATCAAAGCTGTCATAAGTGACACTGCAAAAGTCGGAATGCTTTATGGCAAATAGATCGCAGCTATTGTTCTAGGCATTTGGAACCTTTTATGAATATAAATGTATGGGGGGAGAAGCGTCACAGGGTCTGTTTGCCCTCCTAAAATAATTTATATTCCGTACAGCGCATGGCTGACTGATTTCCTCCTAACATTACAAAGTGGTTGTGTTATTTCATATTGCTGAAATTTGTATTATTATTTTTTACATAAGAGAAGTCTTTTGATCTGCATTTATTAAGGAGAAAGAGATGCCCAAGCTTAACCCAATCTGACATAAATGCTGCAATATGTTCATTTTCTTCCAGTACAAATTCAATACATTCATATTCAGAATCCTTTATCTAATAGTGCTTATTAGATTGTTTTGGCTACAGCTGCAAAGCAATATATCACTGAAAAATAATAGGTATGTCTTTTTCAGACGATGATGTGATTTGCTTTAGCTGTGCTAGCATGAAAATCTGTGCCATTTATTAATAAAAGACTATGTTAGATGAACTAACCTGCTTGACAGTCCCGAGAACAAAAGAGCTAATTTCTCTTTTGTTTGTTAGAACACTTCGGTGCTATAATAGGGTTACGAAGGGTCAGAGAGTGCTGAGGCTCAGAGCTGCTTCCTGCTTAATGATTTGTTTTACAGCATCGAATAAATGTTCAAACATGCATCAACATATTCCTGATAAAGAATCCGGGAAAGCAAACACAGATATTTCTAGTTTAGGATGTGATCAAATTTTTATTATTGAGTCAATAGCCCAATCTTTTCTTTCTTTCTTTTTAATTTTTAACAAGCAGGGTGGTGAGGTGTGGTGCGCAGATCTCTCTCACACGCAGCTCAGGTTTTCCGTCGTCGAGCTCGCTGTGGCAGCCAGACAGCCGTGGGTTAGTAGCGGCACAAGCTCCTCTGTCATTGCTCAAATATCTGAGCAGCCTCGTGAGTGTGTAATGGTATCTAGTGCTGCTACTTCCCAGGGATAAAAAGAGAAGTCTCATTGCTTTCATTGTGAGACTTTTTCCTTGACTTGGGAAGTCATGGACTTCCCACAAGGAGACATCTGTCCTAGATGTTCTAGGACAGTGTCTGCTCAGCGCATACAGGAGTGTCACATCTGTGCAGCCGCAGCCTGGTGGTTGTTGAAGGGACCCCATGATGGGCAGACCTGGTACCCAGAGTGGCCCCAGGGTTGCTCGCCCCCGTAAGTTATTATTACTTCATCCTTCTTCGCTGGTATGCAGGAAGTCCCTGCTGCTAATGACACTTTAGTGATGGCTTTTCTCAGCTGTGCACATGGTGGGGACTGGAGGATGGCTGTGCCAGAGAGCAGCACCACCTCATTTCACTGGGGCCACGCCATCTGCCACCAGAGAAGGCGTCTTTCTCATGCTAGAAAGTTTTGCGCGATGCTTAGTGAAACTCTGCCATAAAAATGATATTTCCAAATGTCTCAAAAACAAAAGTGAGAGTTCTCAAAAGGGAATTTTTATTTTTTTCTGGATTAGGGTTGGAAACCAGATCCAAGGCATCCTTCATGTGCAACTCGGCTTTTATGGCTGTGAGTTCTCATGGCTTCCCGGTGGCCAAGGGAAACGAATGGAGGCCTCCAAAGAAAGCCGTGTCGGATGGTGTTAATATTAAATACACTTAGGCACATACCCATAACGGAATACTAAGTAAGGAGAACAGTTGCTTAAATATATATCCTTTCTATGAACAACAGCTGTGCAATTTCTTTAAAAAAAAACACCAAAACCTAAATTCATTGCTTTGCTGTTTTTCCAAGGACAGCATAAAGGGCAGGTCTTGTTTTGTGCAAGGGGCAGATGTTGGTGACACGCTGGGGTCCCTGTCATAGCTGGGCGGGCAGAGCCTCTGCATGTATGTGGGCACGGCAAGCAAATCCTTCTTTAAAAAACAAATATTCGGTTTCCTCACTTCTTGTGTGCGTGACTGAAAGCGACTCGATCTGATTGCAGTTTCTTCACAGGCGACAGGATCAAGGGAGGCTGTGCCTCAGTGACTCGGAAGAGCCGCCGAAGCTTGCTGGGCCCCAACAGAGGAAAGTAAGTGTTGCATTGGCTCCACTTCTTGAGGGTCACGACATCTCAATTCCAAGGGCCAGCGTGTTTGTCTTCAATAATTACTAATGTTAAAGCTCATCACGTGCAGGTGACAGGGCTCCTCTGAAGCACATTTCTCCTCTGTCTATTGTTTTGCATCGCGAGCATTTTAGAATCAGTTTGCTGTGTCGGTGTTTTCACATCTTCACCATTGCCATTGCTTTGAGAGAAATTTCTCAGGAGAGCTTCAGGAAGATTTGTGGGAGGGGAAGAGGTGGCGCTTGAGGGGGGCTCTGAGAGTCCAGCTGCTGTGAGGCGCAGTGTGGTGGCTTCCAGAAAGTCCTGAGATCGGATGGAAATGAGTTTCCCCAACAGTGCTGTGCAGGGTAAGAGATGAGAGACAGTGCCACTTTCTCCCCCGGCCTAAGCTAAAGTTGTTTTTAGGGTGGTGTCTAAAATGAGGACGCCGCCTGCATGAGAACTTAACCCCACCACGACCTTGCCAGAGAGGAGCGTTCTGGCCGTTGGCCGCTGTGTCCAAGACATCCCACGTAGGGCCAGGGGCCACAGAATTCTACAGGATAAGCATGTCCTGAGCTGACAGTGGGGGCTCCCCACCCCTAGAGCCCCCATGTCCTGCCATTATCTCTCTGTAGTCAGGAGCCTGTGTGCAACTTCTGTCTTCAACTCCGTGGGTTTGTCTGAGGGCAGCGGGATGAGCCCAGGGGGAGCAGGGGCTCGTGGGGACGCTTTGCTCCGAGGACTCACTGGGAGAAGACTTGATGTCCGCTGAGTTCCTGCAAAGGATTTCTGAGAGGCTTGACTGTGAGCCAGAAGTTACAGCATTCAAATATTTGAAATAAATTAAATAAGGGTTCTGCTCACTTTTGCGGTTCAGAATATCTTCTTACTAGATCAATTCTTTTAGAAAAGACATGGGTTTGAGATCCCCTTTGAATTAATCTATGTGTGTGTTTTGTTTTAGAATTGTGCATTAGTGGGAATTGATAAAAATTAATATTTTAATTATTTCTCTCATCAAGTTAGTGTACTTTGTTATAGCAATTAATATTCAAGTCTGTCAAAGCCATAAATTATTAGGAATCAAAAATATAACTGTAGTTTCATGTTTGAAACTAAGTAGTGAATTTACATGCCTTCATATCATAACCCAACTTGCTTCTAAGAGATGGAATTTTTATTTTTTCACTTAAAAATAAATTGTGACTACTGCCATTTTATAAAGCAAAAAGTCACTAGTATTATAAATGTACAATACTTTAAAAAATTATTTTTTAGGATTGATAAACAGCTAAAATGAAGTATTCTAATATTCAAAGAAAGCAGAAAACTTAGAAATGGAAAAATGTTTGGGGAGGCTGCCAGATAAATCTTGATGATCAAACAAATTTTCACAAAGGGTCAAAATTATTGCTTTTAAATAAAATGGTAAAACAAAAATAGCACAGCCAAAGAAGATCATAAAGATCTTTCCTAATCTTACACATTCTTCGTCCACATCCCGTTGAATGAACCAACAGTATTTTAGTGAGTGACTGTGCCGTGTTTTGTGGTCTCTCCGCACCCAGAGGCGTTTAGAACCCTCGCAATGTTGATCTCACGTAATCAGTGCTGCGGTAAGTCCGTAGGTACGGTTGCTCCCAGTTACTTCTTTAAGGCAAATTCTTACATGTCAAACTATTGGCTGAGATACAAACACTCCCCGGTCTTTGGTGTATTTATCAAATTGCCTGTCATAGCTGTTGCCTTGCCCCATAATGGGGACGAAACAAGCATTTCTTATCTTAGTCTTCCTCTGCAATCTACTTCCTATTGTTTTGTATCATGAGAGTTTTAGAATCAGTTTGCTAGATTGGTGTTTTCACGTCTCCATGATTGCCATTGCTTTGTAAATACTACATTTAGTTCTATGATTGTCTAGTTTCCTTGTTTATCCTTGTACTTTTATAATTTCATTTTAGAATTATTTTTTAATTTATTTTTTATTTTTATTAAGTCATATACACATAAATCATGAATACATTTATGCACATGTGGGGTACAATGTGTTGATTTTTTAATACAATTTGGAGTGCTTACATCAAACTAATTCATAGTGCTTTTGTCTCATTTACTTGGTTATGTGTTAAGACATTTATGTTCTATTATTGATAGATTTGACTTATACCCTTGCAATATGCACCATAGGTGTGGTCCCATCATTTACCCTCCCTCTATCAAACCTCTCTCCTCCCCTTCCTTCCCACTCCATTTCTCTCCTTCATCCTGGGCTATAGTTGTGATCTATCTTTCATAAGAAAATGTGAGTAAATATAAATTGGTTTGATAGAACTATTGAGTACATTGGATACTTTTAGAATGGGAGAAAACATTTTCAAGGTATATATTCAATAACAGGCTAATAACAAGACTTTACAAAAAAAATTCAAGCAAATCAGTAAGAAAAAGGCAAACAATCCCATTAAAAAGTAGGCAAAATACATGAATAGAAACTTTTCTTTTCTTTCTTTCTTTCTTTCTTTCTTTTTCTTTTTTTTGAGAGAGAGTCTCACTTTTTTTACCCTTGGTAGAGTGCTGTGGGATTAGAGCTCACAGCAACCTCAAAATGTTATGCTCCAGTGATTCTCTGCCTCAGCCTTCCAAGTAGCTGGACTATAGGTGCCTGCCACAGCACCTGGCTATTTTTAGAGGTGGGGTTCTCGCTCTTGCTCAGACTGATTTTGAACCTGAGAGCTCAGGCAATCCACCTGCTTCAGCTTCCCAAAGTGCTAAGATTATAGGCTTGAGCCACCACGTCTGGCATAATAGAAGCTTTTCAAAAGAATATAGACAAATGCCCAATAAACATACGAAAAAATGTTCAGCATCACTAATCATCAGGAAAACACAATTAAAACCTCAATGAAATATCCCCTTCCCCAAGATAGAAAGGCTTCTATTAAAAATTTAAAAAGCAATAGATGGCATATACAAAGGCAACTGACTTATGGACATTGATTTTATATCCTGAGACATTACTGTATTTTTTGATGATTTCCAGAAGTCTAGTAGTTGAGTCTTTGGGGTTCTCTAAGTATAAGATCATATCATCATAAAAAAGGGAGAGTTTGACCTCCTCTGCACCCATCTGGATGCCCTTTATTTTCTTGTCTTATCTAATTATATTGGCTAGAACTTCCAGCACTATGTTGAATAGCAATGGTGACAGAGGACAACATTGTCTGGTTCTGTCCATAAGTCAGTTGCCTGTGTATATGCCAACAACAGTCAAGGTGAGAGGTTAATCACAGACACAACTCCCTTCACTATAGCCCCAAAGAAAAAGAAATACTTAGGAATATACCTAAAAAAAGAGGTAAAAGACCTCTATAAAGAAAATTATGAAACATTAAGAAAGGAAATAGTAGAGGACTTTAATAAATGGAAGAACATATCATGGTCATGGCTGGGAAGAATCAACATTGTTAAAATGTCTATACTTCCCAGAGCAATTTACCAATTCAATGCCATCCCTATTAAAATACCAACATCCTACTTTGAAGACCTGCAAAAAATGATTCTGTGTTTTGTATGGAACCAGAAAAAACCCCGTATAGCTAAGGCAGTTCTTAGTAATAAAAACAAAGCCAGGGGTATCACCATACCAGATTTTAGGCTGTATTACAAGGCCATAATGGTCAAGACAGCATGGTACTGGCACAAAAATAGAGACATAGATACTTGGAATTGTATAGAAAACCTGAAAATGAAACCAACAACTTATAGATGTCTAATCTTCAATAAACCAAAGAAGAGTGTTCCCTGGGGGAAAGGCTCTCTATTCAATAAATGGTGCTGGGGTAATCGGATATCCATAAGTAAAAAACTGAAACTGGATGTGCACCTTTCTCCCCTTACAAAGATTGATTCAAGATGGATAAAGGATTTAAATTTAAGGCATGAGATGATGAAAATCCGCAAAGAAAGAATTGGAAAAACATTGGAAGATATTGGCCTGGGGAAAGACTTTGTGAGGAAGACTGCCATGGCAATAGCAACAACTGCAACAATAAACAAATGAGACTTAATTAAATTAAACTGAAAAGCTTCTGTTCAGCCAAGGAGACAACAACCAAAGCAAATAGACAACCTACCCAATAGGAAAGGATATTTGCACATTTTGAATCTGACAAAAGTTTAATATCCAGGATCTATACAGAACTTCAATTAATCTACAAGAAAAAACCCAACAATTCTATACATCAATGGGGGAAAGAGATGAATAGATTTTTCTGTAAAGATCACAGACAAATGGCCAGTAAACACTTGAATTATCATCCTTAATTATTAGAGAAATGCAAATTAAAACCACCCTGAGATACCATCTCATCATCCTTAATTATTAGAGAAATGCAAATTAAAACCACCTTGAGATACCATCTAACTCCAGTGAGAATTGCCTATATCACAAAATCTCAAGATTGCAGATGCTGGCACGGATGTGTGGAGAAAGGAACTCTTTTATACTGCTGGTGGGACTGCAAACTAATAAAACCTTTTTGGAAGGAAGTATGGAGAAAGCTCAAAGAACTCAACCTAGACCTCCTGTTTGATCCTGCAATCTCATTGCTGGGCATCTATCCAGAAGAAAAAAAAAACTTTTATTATAAGGACATTTGTACTAGGCTGTTTATTGCTGCCCAATTTACAATTTCTGAAGTGTGGAAACAGCCTAAATGTCCTTCAACCCAGGAGTGGATTAGTAAGCTATGGTATATGTATACCATGGAATATTACTCAGCCATCACAAATAATGGAGACTTTGCAGCATTTATAGTAACTTGGATGGAGGCCAACCTCGTTTTTAAAATGACCCCTAGCTAAAGTCCTAGACTCTCACAGAAGTGTCCAACTTGCTCTTTTATGTTGTGCATTGGAAGAAGAGTTGTCTTGGAGCCACACATTAAAAACACTAAAACACTGGGTACAGTGCTCACACCTGTAATCCTAAGCACTCTGGGAGGCTGAGGCAGGTAGATTGTGTGAGCTCAGGAGTTCAAGCCCCGCCTGAGCAAGAGTGAGACTCCCATCTCTGCTGGAAATAGAGAAACTAGCTGGGTGCTGTGGTGTATGCCTTGTAGTTCCAGCTACTTTGGAGGCTGAAGGAAGAGGATTGCCTGAGCCCAGGAATTTGAGATTGCTCTGAGGTAGAATGAGGATAGTGAAATGACAATCAGATTTTATTTTAATGTTTTTATTTCTCTTCTTTTCTTTTCTTTCTTTCTTTCTTTTTTTTTTGTTAAAGATAGGTCTTACTTTGTTGTCCAGGCTGGTCATAATATTTTAATTATATGTCAGTAGTTTCCAGATTTTATTTTAATAGACCAGCAAATTTCTAAAAGATATTAGATACTGTCAGATTTGACCATTTCTCATTTTGGCAAGTAAGGTCACTGAGAAAAGAATATTTACTACATATTATGACCATCATTTGGAAAAGGAATATTTTAATAACTTAGAAGTTTGGAAGTTTATAATCTTAAAATAGGGATAATCTTTCTGATGCATGGATAGTTGATAGTTTTACATATTTAAAACAACATAGACCTGTTAACAAATTTGGAATGTAGACAAAATTTGAGAAACTTTTGTGTAGTTATTCTTTCACCAATTATTTCTTGAGTTTTTAGTGTATGTTAGACATCATTCTAAACATTGGTTAGCAATGAAAGAAGTCTGTGCCTTTAAGAAGTTAATATTCAAGGGATGAGAGATAGTACTATAATAAATAAGATAGTGTTTTAAGTCATAGTGAATGTTATAGGGAAAAATAAAACATACAACTTAGGCATTTACAGAGGTTGAGATGGAAGGGTTGTTGTGATTTGAGATTAGGGTGGTCAGGGAAGGCCTCATCTAGAAACAAATCTTCTGAACAAAGATTTGAAAGGGGAAAGAACTAGTTATGTTTTTTGTTTGTTTGTTTCTTTGAGACAGAGTCTCACTTTGTCACCCTTGGTAGAGTGCCATGGTGTTATAGTTTATGGCAGCTTCAAACTCTTGGACTCAAGTGAATCTCTTGCTTCAGCTTCTTGAGTAGCTGGGACTACAGGTGCCCACCCCAATGCCTGGCTACTTTTTTAGAGATGGGGTCTCACTCTTGCTCAGGCTGGTCTTGAACTCCTGAGCTCAAGCGGTCCACCTGCCTCAGCCTTCCAGAGTGCTAGGATTGCAGATGTGAGCTGCCGCACCTGGGGCTATGGGGATTTTTATGGGAAGGGTTACCAGGCAAAGGGAACCACAGATGCAAGGGCTTGGAGGGGAGTATGTCTAGCATAAAGCTCTTTCTACTATAAAGAGCTTTAAGTAACAGTAAAGAGGCCAGTACAGCCGTTTATATAAATGTCAGTTTTTCCCTGTACAAATTTCTTTTTTTCTTCCTTTTAACTTCTGTGTGCTGGGCATTCTGATAAATGTTGAAGTTAAAATGGTGAGCAAAACCCTACTTAGTTCCTGCCTTTATGAAGCTTATTACCTAGTGGATGAGGCAGACTGTTAAGAAAAGAAACAAACAAAGAAAGGTAAAATAATAGCTGTGAGAAGTATATGACGCTCTGAGACCAGGTAGTTGACCTGGTTAGAGAGATCAAGCTAAGATCTGGAAGGAGAGGCTTTACCTAGACCAAGGAGTGAGGAAAAATAAGGGTAGGAATGACATATGCAGAGGTGCTGTGGTAGGAGAATACACACAAAGTTTGAGAAATACAAAGGGGCCAGTGTAGCTGGAGAGGTGTGGTGGTGATTACATGTCCAGTTTGTCCCTTATTTTTAATTGTTGTCATTACTAAAAATCAATTTTATATAGGTATGCTGAAAAAAAAGAAATAGTACTTTTTTAACTTATTATTTTGAAAAATGTCAAACTTATAGAAAAGTTATAAGAATAGTACTAACTTTCTATATGCCCTTCATTTAAATTTACCAATTATTAACATTTTGTCACATTTTCATATCCTTTTTCTACTTAGCTATGCATATGTAGATATATGAACATAAATATATACATGTATTGTACACAAACATACATATTTTTGTTCTGTATGAACCACTGATAGTAAGTAGCAGACATCTTGAGCTTTTATTCCTTAACACCTGAGCTTATATCTCTCATACCTAATGCTACTCTCTTATGTAATCACAGTACAGTTTTTAAGTTCAGGAAATTTAACATTGATGATATTCTATTATTTAATATACGTGTATAGTCAAGTTTCAACAGTTGTTTAATTATGTGCTTTATGATAATTTTTTCCAATCCTAGATCACAAATTATGGTTAGTTGGTATCCTTTTAGTCTCCTTTCATATAGATCAGCCTTTCTGTATTTCATGACTGATATTTTCAGGAGCCGCTTACTTTGTAGAGTGTCCCTCAATGTGGGTTGTTTTATTGGTTTCTTTTGCATGGTAAGTATTTTTGACATTGCATTGAGAGGACAAGTTGTTCCATTACAGGTTGGACAGGTTGTTCCAATGTCCTCAAAGTCCATTGTTCCATTATTGGTGATATTGGCTTTCACTTGATTAAGGACAGTTGATTTGCCTGCCAGATTTCTTCAATATAAAAGTAGCTTTATTCCTTTGTAATTAGTAAGTAATTTTTATGGAGATCCAGTATTTGGTGACTCTGTAACTGTCCTGTTCCCTAAAAAAATATACTTCAGTTTTAGTATGTATTGATGATCCTTGACTGTCCATTATTACCAGGATGGAGTTAGTTACCAGGTGGTTTTTTTAAACTGTATCATGCCTTCTCCAGTTAGCTGGCTTTCTACTATAAAGAGCTTTTCTTTTTAACTGATTAATTAATCATTAGCATGAGCCCCCAGAATTATTTTTTATTTAATGGTTTATAACCCATGATAATCATTATTCATTTTGCTGCTTAAATTGCTCCAGAATTGGCTGATGAGAGCCTCTTTTGGCTTGCTTCTGTATCTTTTTGACATGTATCTGTTCTTTTTTGAGTATTTTTTACTTTATGACACAATATGTTCTAGGTTTGTCTGTTTATTTTCTGCTCCAGTCCTAGAACTAGACATTTTCTTCAAAGAATCTTAGTTTCTGTAGTGGGGAATGGCATTTAGAAAACAAGACATCTGTGCTGTAAGTGTAGTCATTGCTACTGGTGTATTATTTCTCTGAGGCTTTTTCAGCAGAAAGAACTAGGAATTACATTTTTCACAAGTTTATATTTATGCATCTAGTTTCAATCTAACATGACAGTGTTTTTCTTATCTTTATTCAATATGTAATTCCTTTTTCCCATGGAAGGTATGCTTTTGGTTCCAATTTACTTAATGCTCTTTCAGGGGGAGAAAAAAGGAACAACAGACTCCATTCAGTGAGAAGAGTAGACCAAGTCTATAGTTTGCAAAAATTGCAGGAAGGTGAATGTAGGACATAGCTATATCTCTTAGTCTCCTTGATCAGGCAATATGGAACAGATAGGAATTCAGTTGAAAGGGACTTCATGAGGGACTAGTATCTCCTGAGGGATGACTTTTGGGCTTTAATGCTATTAGTAATGCAAAAGACTAGAAGTTATTGACCAGAGAATGGCATGATGAAATAATATATGAAGAATATAAATATATAGGTATGTAAGTGTAAATCTAGGGAAAAAGAGTCTGGAGATCAGGAGATCAATTAGGAGGCCATTGCACATCCAGGCATGGTCTGAGAAAGCACTCATAACAGACAGGAAAGAGGATCCAAGAAGTATTTCAAGGAAAAGTTGGTAAGAGTGATTGATGAAACATGTGAATAAAGAATGTAAGAATTAGAAAAGATGGCTTGGCGCCTGTGGCTCAACCGGCTAAGGCGCTAGCCACGTACTCTGAGCTGGCGGGTTGGCATCCAGCTCGGGCCCACCAAACAACAATGACAGCTGCACCAAAAAAATGGCCGGGCGTTGTGGCGGGCGCCTATAGTCCCAGCTATTAAGGAGGCGGAGGCAGGAGACTCGCTTGAGTCCAGGAATTGGAGGTTGCTGTGAGCTGTGATGACACGGCACTCTATCCAGGGTGACAGCTTGAGGCTCTGTCTCAAAAAAAAAAAAAAAAAAAAAGAATTAGAAAAGATGCTGTATTGGGGGTGTTCAACTTACAGCCCAGCCAGTTACACGTTGTTTAAAGACTGTTTTGCATATCTGTGGTGGTGTTGGATATTGTGAAAAACATGCATGGATTTTTTTTTTTTTCTCATCAGCTTTCATTAATGTTTTATATTTAGTTTTTGGCCCAAGATAACTACCTCTTTGTATTCCAATATGCAGCAGAAAAATAGGTTGGACATCCCCCCCCCCCAAGTCTTTATATAATTTGTATGGCCTGGGGAATAGTTTTGCCATTGACTTGAAAAAAATCAAATCAAGAAAGGGAACCTGATTTTTTTTTTTTTTTTTAGATTTTTTTAGGTGGTAAAAGGGGACCAAGGAGAGGATTTTCTTTAAAACAATGGTAGAATTCAAGTAGAAATGTTTCTCCAGAGACTGCATTATTCCTTGGTAATATGTTCTCGTATTGGCAGTCTTTATAAACAGAGATCATATCTTTACCTTTTTCCCATTGTTATTCCACTTAATATCAATATCCCAAATCAGAAGTGAGAATGTAGGTGAAGTTGTAAGATGTGTGTGATTGCTCATGACAATTTAGGGACAATACTGTATTACCTAAAAAATAATTGCACTTGTTTCTAAACTGAGAAAAGAAATAAAGTAATATGTGAAAAGATAACTCAGAGGAGATGGGTTGTTTTTCAACTCAAAGTCACAAAATCATTTTTCATTAGTCCCAAATGTGAATAATTTATATGTTATTTGAAATTTAGAATCTAGTCTACTGAGTCAACAATGGCATAAATGATAATTAGGTTCATAATCTACAAAATCTATTGTAAGGTAGATTTTGTAGGTATATGAAAGGTACATGTTTGTGATGAGAAATTAATGAAAACAATGCTGCCACTATACTACTAAATTAATAGAATGTTTGAATTAAGAAGTGTTATTTTAATCTGATGAGCTAATGTTTGAGAAAAAGCAGATTTATTTAGAGGAAGATGATTAGTAAGATGTTTGTGGGGATTTTGGAAGTGATATTTGAGTACTTTAAAATTATTTCTTTTCTGTTTTAAAAAATATGGTAAAATCTTTATCAACAGTATACATGCAATAGTATAAGCAGTTAGTTTCCATGGGGCCTGGCACCAAAAACAGCAGTTCCTTATACTCCACTGTCTCAACCTCCCCATTTCTTGCTCCTCAGAGAACACTATTCTGAATTCTTAACTTGTATTTTAGGATTTACTTCCATTCGTTTATGTTTGTTGGGTCACTGTTTTGTGACATACATGATTCATTGTACTGTGTATAGATACGGTAGTGAATGAAACATGAAAATCCCTGCTTTTTTTTTCATACAACCTTGTATTCATTTCATGACAACATGCATACTTTTTGCCCAATATACTTATGTTGTGATTTTGATTAGATCAACTTTCAGTTATATGTATGTTATGTGACCACTTACATGCTATAAGTAACATTTCTTTCTTTTTTCCCTCTAAAGTTAATGGTTTTGTTTGCTTAGATTTCATATACTTTTTACTAATTGTCTCCAAAGTCTCCCCCAGTTACACAAATCTTCTCTCATTATATTCAAGCACATTTAAGTATTCAATCTCTAACCTCTTTGAAGAAATTTTTTCTGGACCCGCCTATCCTGTTTTGAGTCTGGGTTGATTAATGTTTAGGCCTGGTCCCATGTGTAAGCTGCTCCATCTGTCTTCATTACCACCATTCTGAGGATCCCCAGTATCTTTTCAGTGTACCTTTGTTTTTGGATTCCATGTTTTTCTCTTCCTTGATTTGCTTTCTTGGTTTGGTGGAGCACATTTTTCAGTAGCTTCTAGAGAAAGACTGTAGGGGTGGTAGTTTTTAGAGATTTGATTATCTGAAACTATTTTTATTCTACTCATATGATGAGTTTGGTTGGATATTTATAACTCTCTGTAATTAATCATTTTTGTTCAGAATTTTGTCTTACTAATTCTTGATCCTTAGCATGATTTTTTTTTCTTTTACTGGAAGCTTGTGGATATTTGTCCCCTCTTCCCCAATTTTGTTATGTACTCTCTCAGTGGAGCTTTTCAATATGTAAGCTCAGGTCCTTTATTCTTGAAAATATTCTTGATTTTAACAAAAATTATTTTGTAAAAACTTTTCTTTTGGAATTCCTATTAATTGAATGTTAAACTTTTTATTGAAACTCTTAACATTTTCTTATTTTCCTCCTTTCCCCCATTCTTTTGTTCTATTTTTAATTATACTTTTTGTTTAACTTTTTTAAAAAAGATTTTATTTCTGAGCAGTTTTAGGTTCACAGCAAAATTGAGCAGAAAGTACAGAGTTCCTGTGTATCTCTGGCCCCCTCCTGTAGAGAGCCTTCCCCAATAGCATTTGTTATAATCAGTGAACCTACTTTGACACATCATTATTACCCACAGTCCGGGTTTACATGAGTTTACTCTTGGTGGTGTGTATTCTATGAGTTTTGACAAATTTAAAATGGATATCCATTATTATAATATTGTATAGAATAATTTTACTGCTCCAAACATCTTCTATGCTCTGCCTGTTCATTCTTCCTTCCCCCTAACCTCTGGGAACCACTGTTATTTTTACTTTCTTCATAGTTTTGCTTTTTCCAGAGTGTCATTTATTGGATTAATACAGTATATATGGCCCACACAAGAGGAAAAACTCAATTTAATTCAGGTTGGGGAAGGAGAAGGGAGAGGGATTGGTAGGTTCTCACTTAATTGGCACAATGTAAGGGTATATGGCATACCTCCTGAGGGAGAGGCATAACTACAACAGGGACCTTACCTAACAAATGCAAACACTGTAACCTAATTGTTTGTACCTTTACATTTATCTGAAAAAAACGTTGGCACAACTGAAATCAACCAAAAACAAAAAATACAGTATGTGTGGCATTTTCAGATTGCCTTCCTTCCCTTAGTAATATGCATATAAGGTTCTTCCAGTGTTTATGGTAACTTGATAGTTCATTTCTCCTTACTGCTGAGTTATATTCTAGTTTATGGATGTACTAGTTTATTTATCTATTAACACTTACCTTATTTTATTTTTCTTCCAACTATTGTCCAATGTGACAGCTGATACTTCATATTATAGTTTTTGAGTTTAATAGTTGTTACTGTGTTTTCTGCTATCATTTTAGTTCCAATTCCAAGAGGTTTTATTTTTCTTTTTTCTCTCTCTTTTCAAAATGTCATCCTGGTTGCTTGATTTTGTAATTTTTCCTCTGAAAATAATAATATTTTGTTGAGATTTCTTTTGCTTGCATTATGCTTCCTCCATGTTCCTTGTTATTGTTAGTTTTATTTGGGAAGGAGCTTCTTTTCTCCTATCAGAGACTTTCTTAAAATGATTCTTCATCATCTACTTGTATTTAAATGGAGCACTAAATGCTTAGTATTATTTAGCCATAAAAAAGATGAAGTAATACCTTTTGCAACAGTCTGGATGGAATTAAAGACCATTCTCCTAAGTGAAGTATCTCAAGAATGGAAAATCAAATACTGCATGTACTCATTATTAAACTGGAACTAATTGAGGAATACACATCTGCACAGAGGGAAGTAAAACTGAGTGCAAATTAACAAGAGGGGAGGGTGGGAAGGCCGCCTGTGGCTCAGGGAGTAGGGCGCCGGCCCCATATACCGGAGGTGGTGGGTTCAAACCTAGCCCCTGCTAAAAAAACAAAAACAAAAACAAGAGGGGATGGGAATAAACCAAATTGTATGAAAACTATTTGGGTGACAGGCATACCTATAGCCAGGACTCACGTATTACCAAAATGATCCATGAACCCTAAAACGTTTTGTACCCCCTTAATATTTTGAAGTAAAATCAATCAGTTGATCAATTAATGCCTATTGGATGTGCAGGCGTGGGGCTTGTCAATCTTACCTGGCTAGGCCATTTGGTTGGGGAATCTGAATCTCTGATGCTAATATCTTGGTGGCATCCCTTTTAGGCAGACAGTTTTCTTAGAGAAGGGTGTTCTTTCCTCCTGCATGAATGATATAAAGTCAAGCTTGCCGATATGTTGGATACCTGGCAGGAATGTCAAAATTCAGGGTGTAAACTCACGTGAGTGAGTAGTAGTAGGGGGTTTCTCTACATATGTTGTCAGCCAAGTTGCCCTATTGTATGTCTATTTTAAAATTATAACAGATGGCATAAGTTCTTTCTAAATTCTGCTTTGTTCATCCAACATTGTTTTTAAGATCTTTTGAGGTGCTGATAAAAAGGTTGTCTGATTTATTCTTTTTAACACTTGTACATGTGCCTTTATATGACTATTACATTTTATTTATTAATGGATCTTTAAATTGAAGTTTTTGGTATGCCTTGAAATGAAATGTCTGTGCACTAAGAAAGAAGTTGTTCTCTAGGCCCCTTATTTCAGTGGGTATATGATAGACAAACATCTCTATCTTGCAAGTTGGTGTTACAACTTACACTTATGTCAGCAGTATAAGAGAGTACCATGTTCTTTTTTCTTTCTCCTATTAGATGTTTTCAACCTATATCAATAAAGATAAAAAATGGTGTTTCATTTTCATTTTTCTGATAACTATATTATTTACACATTTTAAAAAATACTTATTTGGCCATTTAGATATTCTTTTTTAAATAGTAGAGTCATTTCTAATGATGAAATAAACTACAAACAATCTAAGTGTGCATCACTCGGAGGTTGGTTCTACATAGCAGTATAAATCACCAGTGAAATAGGATACAATCATTAAAAAGTTTGGGTATATTTACATTTATTGACATGGAAAATATTCAGGATCCATTTTTTTTATTTTTTTCATTTTTTTTATTAAATCATAGCTGTATACATTAATGCAATCATGGGGTACAATTTAAAATATTTTCATCAAAATGGTTAACATAGCCTTCACAGCATTTTCTTAGTTATTATGTTAAGACATTTATATTCTACACCTAGTAAATTTCACATGTACCCTTGTAAGATGCACTGTAGGTGTGGTCCGACCAATTACCCTCCCTCCACTGATCCTTCCCTCTCCCCTCCCCTCCTTCTCCCCTTGCCCCTTCTTCTTGGGCTATAGTTGTGTTATAGCTTTCATATGAAAGCTATAAATTGGTTTCATAGTAGGGCTGAATACATTGGACACTTTTTCTTCCATTCTTGAGATACTTTGCTAAGAAGAATATGTTCCAGCTCCATCCATGTAAACATGAAAGAGGTAAAGTCTCCATCTTTTTTTAAGGCTGCATAATAGTCCACGGTGTACATATACCATAATTTATTAATCCATTCATGGGTTGATGGGCACTTGGGCTTCTTCCATGACTTAGCAATTATGAATTGGGCTGCAGTAAACATTCTAGTGCAAATATCTTTGTACAATGTGATTTTTGGTCTTCTGAATATGTAAGTAGGATCCAATGGCAGGTCTATTTTTAGATCTCTAAGTATTCTCCAAACATCTTTCCAAAAGGTACCTATTAGATTGCATTCCCACCAGCAGTGCAGAAATGTTCCCTATTCTCCACATCCATGCCAACAACTCTGGTTTTGGGATTTTGTGATGTGGGCTAGTCTTACTGGAGTTAGAATCTCAAAGTGGTTTTGATTTGCATTTCTCTGATGATTAAGGATGATGAGCATTTTTTTCATGTGTCTGTATGCCATGTGTCTGTCTGCTTCAGAGAAGTTTCTCTTCAAATCCCTTGTCCACGCTCAGATGGGATCATTTGTTTTTTTCTTGCTAATACGTTTGAGTTCTCTGTGGATTCTGGTTATTAAACCTTTGTTGGAGACATAACCTGTAAATACCTTCTCCCATTCTGAGGGCTGTCAGTTTGCTTTACTGACTGTGTTCTTGGCTGTGCATAAGCTTTTTAGTTTGATCAGATCCCAGTAATGTATTTTTGGTGTTGCTTCAATTGCCTGGGTGATTTCATCGAGTGTTTTCCCTGTACTTTCTTCTAGTATTTTTATAGTTTCATGTCTTAAGTTTAAATCTTTAATCCAGTGAGAGTCTATCTTAGTTAATGGTGAAAGTTGTGGGTTCAGTTTCAGTTTTCTACGGGTCGCCAGCCAGTTCACCCACACCATTTGTTAAATAGGAAATCTTTTCCCCACTGACTGTTTTTAATTGGCTTGTCAAAGATCAAATAATGATAGGTAGCTGGGTTCATCTCTTGGTTCTCTATTCTGTTCCATACATCTACCTCTCTGTTTTTGTGCCAGTACAATGCTGTTTTGATCACTATTGATGTATAGTATAGTCTGAGGTCTGGTAGTGTGATTCCTCCTGCTCTGTTTTTATTTCTGAATAATGTCTTGGCTCTTCAAGGTTTTTTCTGATTCTATATAAAATGAAGTATTATTTTTTGAGATCTTTAATGTATGACAGTGGCGCTTTAATAGGGATTGCATTAAAATTGTATATTGCTTTGAGTAATATGGACATTTTAACAATGTTGATTCTTCCCAGCCATGAGCATAGTGTGTTTTTTCATTTTGTTAGCATTTTTAGCTATTTCTTTTCTTAGTGTTTCATAGTTCTCTTTATAGAGATCTTTCACGTCCTTTGTTAAGTAAACTCCTAAATATTTCATCTTCTTTGGCCCTACTGTGAACGGAATAGAGTCCTTGACTGTTTTTTCAGCTTGGCTATTGTTGACATATATAAAGGCTACAGATTTATGAGTGTTGATTTTGTAACCTGAGACACTGCTGTATTCCTTGATCACTTCTAAGAGTTTTGTAGTAGAATCCCTGGTGTTTTCCAGGTATACAATCATATCATCTGCGAAGAGTGAAAGTTTGATCTCTTCTGACCCTATATGGATACCCTTGAAAACCCCCTTGGTCATGGTGTATAATTTATTTGATGTGTTGGTGTATTCTGTTTGCTAAGATCTTGTTGAATATTTTTGCATCAATATTCATTAGTGATATTGGTCTATAATTTTCTTTCTTATTGGTTCTTTTCCTGGTTTGGGAATCAAGGTGATGTTTGCTTCATAGAATGTGTTGGGTAGTATTCCTTCTTTTTCTATATTTTGGAAAAGGTTAAGTAAATATAGGTACTAGTTCTTCTTTAAAAGTTTAATAGAATTCTGATGTGAAGCCAGCTGGTCCTGGACTTTTCTTTTTTTCTTTCTTTCTTTTTTTTTTTAGAGACAGTTTCACTTTGTTGCCCTCAGTAGAGTGCTGTGGCGTCACACAGATCATAGCAACCTCCAACTCCTGAGCTTAGGTGATTCTTTTGTCTCAGCCTCCCGAGTAGCTAGGACTACAGGTGCCTGCCACAATGCCTGGCTATTTTTTTGTTGTTGCAGTTTGGCCAGGGCTAGGTTTAAACCCACCACCCTCAGCATATGGGTCCCGTGCCCTATTCACTGAGCCACAGGCACCAGTCTCGGAAAGTTTTTTTTTGGCAGTTTTTGACTGGGGCCAGGTTTGAACCTGCCACCTCTGGCATATGGGGGGTGCCCTGCTCCTTTGAACCACAGGCTTTGCCCTCCAGGCTTTTCTTTTTAGGGAGATTTTGTATAGTTGATGCTATTGAAGAACTTGATATAGACATGTTCAACATTTCCACTTCATTCTGGCTAAGTTTACGAAGGTGACATGCTTCCAAGTATTGGTCTATTTCCTTCAAAGTTTTGTATTTCTGAGAATAGAGTTTCTTGTAATATTCATTAAGGAGGTTTTGTATTTCTGAGGAGTCTGTTGTTATTTCGTCTTTGCCATTTCTGATTGATGAAATTAGAGATTTTATTCTTTTTTTCCTGGTTAGGTTAGCCAAAGGTTTATCTATTTTATTGACCTTTTCAAAAAACCAACTTTT
Source organism: Arctocebus calabarensis (assembly GCA_963573935.1). Classification (NCBI taxonomy): domain Eukaryota; kingdom Metazoa; phylum Chordata; class Mammalia; order Primates; family Lorisidae; genus Arctocebus; species Arctocebus calabarensis. The sequence continues at coordinate 7,860 of CAUYON010022889.1, read as the reverse complement.
TGATGTATTTATTTGTTGTATAATCCTTGTGTTTTCAATTTCATTTAATTCTACTCTAATTTTGCTTATTTCTTTTCTTCTGCTGGGTTTGGGATTCGAACAGTCTTCCCTTCTAGTTGCTTGAGATGTCCCATTAAGTTGTTAACCTTTCTTTCCATTCTCTTGAGGAAGGCTTGCAGTGCAAAAATTTCCCTTTCAGGACTGTCTTTGCAGTATCCCAGAGGTTCTGATAATTCATGTATTCATTATCATTTTGTTCCCAAAATTTGGTAATTTCCTTCTTAATCTCATCTATGACCCAGTTATTGTTCAGCATAAGGTTATTTAGTTTCCATGTTTTTGTATGAGTATGCAGATTCTTGTTGTTACTGAGTTCAACTTTTATTTTATGATGGTTTGAGAAGATGCAAGGAATAGTTTTGATTCTTTTAAATTTGCTGCGGTTAGACTTGTAACCTAAAATGTGATCAATTTTGGAGGATGTTCCATGGGCTGATGATAAGAATGTGTATTCAGTTTTATTAGGGTGAAATGTTCTGTAGATGTCTGTTAAATCCAATTGTTGAATGGTTAAGTTTAATTCTAAAATTTCTTTGCTTAGCTTCTTATTGGAGGAGCTATCCAACACCGCCAAAGGAGTGTTAAAATCTCTGACTGTTATGGTGCTGGAGGAAATCAAGTTGCTCATGTCTGTTAGAGTCTCTTATAAATTGAGGCACATTCTGGTTGGATACATAAATGTTCACAATTGAAACCTCATTATATTTAGTGTTACCCGTGATAAATATGAAGTGACCATCCTTATCTTTCCTTACTTTCATTGTTTTAAAGCGTATTGTATCTGCAAATAAAATTGCAACACCTGTTTTTTCTGATTTCATTTGCTTGACTTATAGATGACCATCACCCTGAGTCTATTTAGTTTTTTTTAAGTTAAGATGAGATTCTTGGGCTTGGTGCCTGTGGCTCAATGGGCGAAGGCGCCAACCATGTACACCTGAGCTGGCGGTTTTGAATCCAGCCCGGGCCTGCCAAACAACAATGACGGCTGCAACCAAAAAATGGCTGGGTGTTGTGGCAGGCGCCTGTAGTCCCAGCTACTTGGGAGGCGGAGGCAAGAGACTCACTTGAGCCCAGGAATTGGAGCTTGCTGTGAGCTGTGATGCCACGGCACTCTATCCAGGGTGACAGCTTGAGGCTCTGTCTCAAAAAAAAAAAAAAGAAGAAGAAGATGAGATTCTTGAATGTAGAAAATGTCTGGCCTGAGTTTTTGTATCTCGTCAGCCAACCTTTGCCTCTTTAGAGGGCAGTTTAAGCCATTCACATTAATTGAGAGTATTAATAAGCCTGGTAGAATTTTGGGTATCAGGGTTTTTGAAAGTCCATTTGACAGTTTTAATCCTTTTGCCACTGTGGAATTTGGAATTTGATCAAGTTTCTGAGTGAGTTTACTTTTGTGGTAGAGGATTGTGCTGTTCATTGTGGAGGATAGGTCTGAGAATATCCGGAAGAGCTGGTTTAGTTATGGCAAATTTCTTCAACATGTGCATGTCATTAAAGTATTTAATTTCTCCATCATAAATGAAACTCCGTTTAGCTGGATACTGGATACTGGGTTGGAAGTTATTTTGTTTTAGAAGATTAAAAGTCAGTGACTGCTCTCTTCTAGCTCAAAAGGTTTCAGCAGAGAGATCTGTAGTCATTCTAATATTCTTCCCCTCGTAGGTTATGTTTTTCTTACGTCTTACTGCTTGCAGAATTTTCTCCTTCATATTAACTTTGGCGAAATTAATTATAATGTGTCTCGGAGCTGTCTTATTGGGGTTGAGTTGTTGTGGTGTTCTGAAACTGTCTGCTGTCTGAATTTCAGCATCTCTTGGCATGTCTGGGAAGTTCTCCTTGATTATCTCATGGAGTAGAGCATCTGTGTCTTTCAAAGCAATCTTGTTGCCTTCAGGAATTCACATAAGGTGAATATTAGTTTTCTTCAAATTATCCCAGAGCTCTCTGACACAATCATTCATTTTTGCTCTCCACTACTCTTCCTTTTTGAGCGTTTGGGAGCGTTTGAAAGCTTTGTCTTCAATGTCAGAAATCCTTTCTTCTGCCTGCTCCATTCTATTACTGAAGGATTGTACTGTATTTCTCAGATCTTTGAGGGTTGCAATGTCTTGTCTCAATGTGTCAAAATCTTTGCTGATTTTCTCTTTGAATTCATTGGATTCTTGAGACAACTTCTGAAATGCGCCTTCAATTTCTAATTCCAACTTTACTTCCTTGGTAAAGGATTTCATTCTATTAATCTTATTTGTAATCCAAATTCTGAATTTGATTTCTGGCATCACAGCCATTTGTTTATGAATGGGATCTTCTGTTGTGTCCGCCATGTCGTTCCTTGGGGGAGTTGATCTACTCTGGTTATTCATGTTACTGGAGTTTTTCCACTGATTCTGCCCCATGATTATTTTACACCATTTGGCTAGATGAGCAGATAAGGTGTAGTTTGATTGGGGGCTCCTAGATCAGGGGTTAACTAGCTCTTTGCCCAGTAGCTGGGACTGGTGTGTGTACCTTTTCCTGTACGGGTCCTTTGCAAAGGACCCGTACAGTGCTACGACTTGAGACACTGGGGACCTGCTTGTTGTGGCGGGGCTCTGTGGCTCTATCTTGCTTTCAGCTGGTCTCTGTCCAATCCTAGTGCATCAGTAACTCTGAGTTGAAGTCTCAGCTGTGGAGAAATACCAGCAACTAAGTCACCTTGCCCTCTACGGGTAACAACTAGTAAAAGGAAAATCAAACCTCCCCACAACTACACACCCGGGGTATCACTTTGGATAGTTGTCAGGTGATTGACCTAGTTCAAGAGTTCCAAATCATTTGTCCCAGACAGCACCCAGTCTTAAGCGGGAAAATTCAAAAGATCTCCAGTAACTAGATAGCAGGGATCTGTTGGCAGCTTGAGTATGACTCACTCCAGTGCTCTATGGAGTCAGAAGGACCCACCCAGCAAATGAATTAGTTTGGAAAGGTTGATGCCTCCTTCCCAACCTTGCACCTCTCTTACACCTAGTCACTGGTAACCCCACAGGGCTGTGATCCAGTTCCCTCCAATAAGCAGATAGTCCGGGGGTTGCACCTGCCTGAGTCACAGGGTGATCTATGTCTCCTTGTCCAGGCTGCTGCACTCCGCCACCATATGGCAGGAGGAGCTGAAGCCTGACAGCCTCCGGTGCTTAATGGAAGCTGGGGCAGTTCACTCAGTTCTAGCCCCAACCCTGATTGATTGATGTTGGTGTCACTTATAATCTTGCAGAATTTGGTTTCTTTTCCGGCTATATTCCCCTGCGGGCCAGCCGCTGTTTGAATTCACAGAAACTGCAACTTAGCCCTGCCTGTGCCACTGCCCGGAACTGGCGTCTCTGTCTCTGTTGCACTCTGTGATAGGGTGGGTGCAGTTAGAGCTCACACTCAGTTCTCAGTTCCTGCCTCTCCCTGGCCTGGTGCTGTTGCCCTGCCTGGTTTTGTCTCAGCTATGATCCCCTGGGGTCTCTGTGTATCTTAGGCCCACTAAAGCAGTACTTCTGACTCAGCCCCACTTTGGGAGTATGCTGTCTCTGCGCATGTGTATTCTAGTCTCCATCTCTGCTGTGCCCTGCCCAATCACTTACCGCCTCAGTCATTTTGTCCCCTTTGCTCATAGGGCCTGCATTTCCATACTAGATTTGCTGGTGGCTGCCATCAGAGTAAAGGGCCGGCTTTCTCTGGTTGCCAAGAGAGGCAGGGATTGTCTCTTCAAAATACCCCCCAGGGGTATGAGCCCTACTATTCCTGCCACTACTGCTGCTGCTGCTCTGTGCCACAGGGCACCACTTCTCCCTCTCCCGTATGGCTCCCTCAGTCCACAGTCATTTGTTTACACCCCTGCCACAGAATCAGCATAGACCTGCAACAGCTCATACCTTATCCACACCTCTTGAGAAATGCCCAAGAATCTGGACTCCATGGAGGGAAGGCTTCCAGACTTTGAGGTGAGAGTGGAGGGGAGTGCTGAGAGTTCAGAGTTGTAGGTAGAGAATATATACAGTTTTATGCCTGGTGGGGGACTGCCTTGGCACACTAGTGGTTCCTCTCTGGGAAAGGAGTTCTGATTTTTAGAGAGTCTCTCCCGTGGGCTAGACGGGCTAGAATTCAGAGGAGATCTGAATTCTGCTCACTTGTTGTAGAAAGTATACTGCAAGCCATTCTCATGGGAGAGGGGACTCCCTTCCACTTGTCAATGGATTTTGTATCTATTGTTTGTTTCCTTGGGGTCGCAGCTTGCCTCAGCAGGGTTGATGTGTGTTCTTCATCCTTCTCTCTTGGCTCAGCTCCAAACCATCAACTTACTTCCTAAACTTCTGTCCTTTAACTCTCCTTCTGGATGGGGGCCTCTGTGGAAAGCTGGCCTTAGTCAGTCATCTTGCCTCTGTCCTCCTCAGGATCCATTGCTAATAAAAGCAAGCAATAGTGTATAGTAGCTAAGAATAAATGTTCTAGAGTCAATCTGCTTGAGTTCACAGCCTAGTTCAACTTTTTCACTGGGTGACCTTAGACAAATCACTTAATTAAAAAACCTTTTTTAAAATTTATACATAAAATGTATTTATCATGTATAATGTGTTTTGAAATATTCATACATTATCAAATCCACATGATTAATGTGGATTACCTCACATTTATAGGGTGAAAATGCTTAAAGTCTGTTCTCTTAGCAATTTTCAAGGACTCAACACTTTTTCTCTAACTTATAGTCACCCTGTTGTACTATATATCTCCCCTTCTCCCTTCTCCTTCCTTAGCCCCCAGCAATTACTATTCTATTCTCTACTACTATAAGTTTAACTTCTTTTACACTCACATGTAAATAAGATCACATGATATTTGTATTTTAGTGCCTGCCTCATTCAATTTATATATTCTAGGTTTATCCAGGTTGTTCTAAATGACAGGCATTCCTTCTTTTTTAAGGGTGAATCTTTTTTACTGTCATTTTCTTTATTCATTCCCTGATGGACACTTAGGTAGGGTCCATATCTTGGCTATCATGAATAATACTACAATGAACATGGAAATACAGATAGCTCTTCCACATACTCATTTCATTTCCTTTGGCTATATACCCAGTATTGAGATTGCTGGATCATAAGGTCATTGTATTTTCAATGTTTTGAGAAATCACAATACTAATTCCCATAATGGCTATTCTAATTTTTACTTCTGCCAACAGTGTGCAAGGGTTCTCTTTTCTCTGTCATTTATCGTTTGCTTTCCTGATAGCAGTCATTCAAAGAGGTGTGAGATGATAACTCATTGTGGTTTTAGTTTCATTTTTCTGATGATTAGTGATGTTGAACATTTTTTTATACATCTCTAAGTGATTGATACAATTACTTTAGGGTTTTTTGGCTGGGCCTATGAATTAAGTTACCCTTAGATCAATAGGCAAAAGTCATATAAATTTGTTCAATACAAGTTTTCTGTGGCACAGGAACCTTGGTGAGGAAATGAAAACCCTAAGATAAGGTACAGCCGAACATTTTTGTACTGAATTGGACTAAGAGTAGTAAAATGACTATGTGAGAATGCAAAGGGTGTAGAGCTGGAGTAATTGTCTAGATGGAGGAGTGTCTGGGAAGATAAGGGTTAATTTAATAAGGTTTCTTTGCCACGCATTTCATCTCAACTTCCCATCCTTGATAATAAGAGCATTACTTTCCTTTTTCTATAGCGAATATGTTTTTCATATGGGAATTTTATCTCCTGCTTTTAAGAATCAGAAGGAAGTTCACGGTGATCTTGTACCTGCTATTTTTCAAATATTTTTAAAACAAATGTTTAGTATGCTCTGTGGCATAATTAAAGGTGACACTCATGTTTGCAACTTTTTTAATATCTTCAAGTATGCTCCATTTTACCTATTAATTTTTCATTGTATACCTTTCCCTTACATTGTTCTATCAGGTTGGTGCAAAAGTAATTGCAGTTTTTGAATTGATGAAATTTGTTGTTTGATACTGGAATACATTCTTAATAATGTGGTTATGTTATATATCATTTTAATGTGCATTCGTGCTTTATTATTATTTTTTTTTTGCTAATGACTCATTGCTTGTTATTTGTATTTATTTTGGACTACGGAAATGATGTTAGACATAAAGCAAATTTGAGCAATTCATGTTCAAAATGGGTCGTAAAGTAGTGGAAAAAACTCAGAACATTAGCAACACATTTGGCCCATGAACTGCTAACAAACATGGTGCAGTGGTGGTTCAAGAATTTTTGCAAAGGAAATGAGAACCTTGAAGATGAGGAGTGTGGTGGCCTGTGTCAGAAGGTGATAGCAATGTTCGAAGGTGATCCTCTGAGAAATACTTGAAAACTTGCCAAAGAACTCAACGTCAACTATGCTACAGTCATTTGGCATTTGAAGCAAACTAGACAGATGAAAAAGCTCGATAAATGAAAGCCTCATGAGCTGACTAAAAATCAGAACACTTATTTTCCAATATTGTCCTTTTCTACGCAATAAAGAATCATTTCTTGATCTTTATTCAAGACTGTGAGATGCCATGAAAAGTGGATTTTCTGTGACAACCAGGAAGAACCAGATCAGTAGTTGGGGCAAGAAGAACCTCCAAAGCACTTCCCAAAGGTGAACTGGCAGCAAAAAAAGATCCATAGTCACTGTTTGTTATTCTGAATCTTGGCAAAACCATTACATCTGAGAAGTAGGCTCAGCAAATGGATGAGATGCATTGAAAACTGCAAAACTTGCAACTGGCATTGGTCAACAGAAAGGGCCCAATTCATCTCCATGACAATGCCCAACCACATGCGGCAACAACCAAGGCTTCGAAAGTAAAATAAATTAGGCTACGAAGTTTTGCCTCATCTGCCACATTCACCTGACCTCTTGCCAGCCAACTACCACTTCTTCAAGTATCTCGACAACTTGTTGCAGGGAAAATGCTTCCACAACCAGCAGGATGCAGAATGTGCTTTCCAAGAGTTTGTTGAATCCTGAGGCACCCCCCAGGAGTTTTACGCTATAGGAATAAACAAATTTCTTTCTTTCTTTTTTTATTTTTTATTTTATTATATTATTTATACATATACATGTGTTTATTAGGTTTCCACTTTATGCCTTCACAGAATTAAAAAGACATAATATTTGGGCAGTGCCTGTGGCTCAGTCAGTAAGGCACTGGCCCCATATAGAGAGGGTGGCGGGTTCAAACCCAGCCCTGGCTGAACTGCAACAAAAAAATAGCTGGGTGTTATGGCAGGTGCCTGTAGTCCCAGCTACTCGGGAGGTTGAGGCAAGAGAATTGCCTAAGCCCAGGAATTGGAGGTTGTTGTGAGCCATATGATGCCACGGCATTCTACTGAGGGCGATAAAGTGAGACTCTGTCTCTATAAAAGAAAAAAAAAAGGCTTAATATTTAATAGCAATAACAGTGTTTAAGATAAGGACTAGAAACAAGAACCTCGAAAAGAATGAAAGATAAATACATTCAGAAAAGAAATCAGGCAATTACTGCATCGAAATATTAAGCAATAATAATAATGCAAAGAAAGTAACATTCACATTGTCAAATAAGAGTATGTCTATATAGAATGCTTTAACTCTGAGACTCAGTATGGAGTCATCGGTTAACTTCTTATTTTTTTTCCAAAGTCTCAAAAAATAGACAACTAATATTTATAAATAAAAGTAAAAGATAATTTCAAAAAACAGATCATGCCAAATCTTATAGACAATAGAAAAAGAAGAAATAATTCAAAGTCATTCTACTTAATCAGGATACACCTAATATTAAA